>NKCI01000379.1:0-21713 GCA_003946985.1 Fusarium duplospermum | reverse complement strand
TTTTAATTTTTTTTAAATTAAGTTATATTAATTTAAGTTAAATTAATTATATTTAACTTATAGGTTAAGGAGAGTTAAATTAATAGTATTTAACTTATATTCTTAGTTTCTTTATAATAAGCTAGTTTTAAGTGGGGTTAGGTCCTGCCGGGTCTTACCGCCTTATCCTTTGTTATGGTCGTGATACTATAGCGATCCGCTTGATAAGTTTCGAGATTGGCGAATCATTCTATAATGTTCCAGCTGGGAAGCACGCACGTCGCATGATGGTACGCTGTGGTGTTGAGTTTATGCAATTGGACGCCGAGTTTGATATGGCACGATGGAAGACTTTTGCGCAAAGCATCGCTGCGGACCAGAAGAAGGCGACGGAGGATTTCACATCTCAGCAAACGATTGGTATGGTCTAGGAAGACTATGATCGAAAAGAAGAGAGGCGATAAGAGAGGTGGAGAGACTATTTGACTAGTATGAAGATGGCATACTTCTTAGATAGAATGCATATCATACTGAGACTTGAACAGTTGTTAAGAATGTTTTCTTCTCCATTAACTATCGATCAAGAAGCAATGTATCTAAGGCGAACAATTGAACTACTGCTTCCTCAATTATTATTGTTGTCAATGACGTCTCCATCGTGCTCTACTTGCACGGTACTGGACTGCCCACCGAGGAAGAGAGCGTTAAGGCACCAAGTTAGCTCAGGACCGCCCCCGTGCCGAGGAGTGAATGTAGGATGAGAGAAGTTAGACGCCTTTTGAGTCAAAGAGATTTTATAGCTGAGGAGTATAACCAATGAAAGAGCGAACTGCCTAGTCACATAAACTGCCGACGTTATAGTTCTTAGTGCTCGCCCAGATCGACTAAAGAATTAAATACTATCATCCAGGCAGTTCACTGACGGCTACACCTTTTTAAACTTTGATATATAGTTATCTTGGTTACAAGAATATTAGCAAATGTTGATCCACGACGCGTTCTTTGATAGAGATATACAGAGTGAACACGAGTTGGTCAATCAAGTCCCTTGCACTTGAGCAATATATCGAAAACTGGATAATTAATCGGCTAGCTAGGCCTTAATATCTAATAATTTCACGGGTCTTCTAAGAACTGAATTCTCTAGCCAACTGATTCCACACGAAACCCCTCACCTAAACACTTCCCTCATACTTGTAAGGGAGAGCGTACGTGCATCGCGCATTTTCCCTGCACCATCCATGGAAGACAATGATATCTCCAGCCTCGTTGCTGGTCATACCTCCAGGAGCCTTGAGGCCAAAGTCGGGTGCCTCAATCAAAGACTCCTCTGCTCGCTTGTAGGGGCCGGTCAGGCTCTTGGAGTAGGCATAGTTGACGTCGTATTCGGGGTCTGTGAAGAGATGGGTGCTGAAGAAGAGGACGTAGACACCGTTCTTGAGCTTGGCGATGTTGGGAGCCTCGACGAGGGGACCGTCCAACTCTCCAATGCGGTCGAGGATTTGGGTGGGTTCGCCGACGAGGGTCTTGGCGTCGTCTTGGATCTCTTGGATGAGGATGGGGGTACCGCCCTCAGCACCGCTGGCATCTCCCTCGTACTTGAAGATGACATAGTTCTTGCCAGAGTCGGGGTCCTTGAAGCCGGAGGCGTCGATAACGCCGTGGTAACCCTCGGGAGCGCAGATCAAGGGCTCTTCATCGTGTTCGTATGGGCCGACGGGGTCTTCTGAGCGGGCAACGCCAATGCAAAACTGGCCATCGCTCTGGCGTCTCCCAGAGAAGTAGATGACATATTCCTTGTCGTTGAGGCGTCGAATATCGGGTGCCCAAAAGTTCTCGCCGTTCGTCCAGCCGTTTTCGGGAAGAAGATCGTAATCCTTTACTGACCACTCTCCCTCGAGGAGATCGCTGGTTGTTGCGACCTGAAGATGTCTACCGTTACCCTCGGTGGCAACGGCGACCCAAGAGCCATCTTCGATCTGGATGATGGAGGGATCGGGAAAGTCGAGGTTGACGCTGGGGGCAAGATCGCCTTCGTGCTCAACGGTCAATTTGAAGGGTGATTGAGGGAGACAGGGTCCTCCAAATGCCGAATTCACGGCAGCACCGAGAAAGGTCCAAAAGATTGCCCGAGACGCCATTTTCGTGATTGATAGAAATGAAACTGAAAGGTTTGGGGTAAAAAGTTCCACATAGTCCGACCTTCGGGATTATATACCATGATATTTCCCCATAGCCACATTCAGCTGCAATCCTACGTGGCTTAGCGCCCATAAACCAAGCCTGCAGTCAGCAGTAAGCGAGACCTCGATTCGGGTGCATCGTGCGCAGAGAGAATCTGATTGGCTAAAACGCGATAAACGTTGGGATTGACAGGGCTGAGCCGTGGATCCCATCATGTCATATCACGGACCAGCGTTTCAAGATTGACATTGCGCATGCTTAAACGGGTTTTATCGTGCGCCTAAATTAAGGGATTCATGCCGATCTGACAAGAAATGAGATTAACGTCTCGGCGGCTTTGCCTAGTTGGTGCATAATTTAATTTGGATCACGATCAGTCAGGGTCACAGTGGATTTGATTCGACCTCTATTTCTGGGTAGACCAATCTGAGGTGAGAAAAAGATGGACAACTCCGCTGGTCGGGACGTGGCGCAAATCAAGGAAGGGCACTAGATGACTGGAGAAAACTGACAGGACTTTATTGCAGGATGACTATGTTGATGTTATCAGCCGCCTTTCCTTTGTGCCCAAGGTTGACCATCTGTTATGAGTGTGATAGCATATGTACGTGAGCAACACCTCGGCAATAGGCTGGCTTCGGAATAGCTCCGTTGTATGCCACCCAAGTCGCTGGCTGACTTATCCGTTGTCAGAATGTATGGAGAGTCCCGAAAGCGACCATCCAGTCAGCCTATTCATGATGACCTGATTGTCATGGAAAGCACGAGGCATGCGTCTTTGCAAGTTTGTCGTCCAAGGAAAATGCCGTATGGCGTACTTCGGGTTGCATAATTAATTGTGTTGTGGCAGTACTAAATCGCGAATTTTAGAATAAATCTGAGCTTTTTTTTTTTTTTTTTTTTGGAACGGAGCCGGCAATCAGCTTCAGCTGCTCCAAGTAAGGTCTACCTTGGTCTTTTTAGGGCTCCAAAGACAAACAATACTGTCGGACAGATGTAGGGTAACTCATTATTACATAGGTAGCCTGCCATGATGTCAAAGCCATCAGCCACAACAGCAAAAAACCCAGCTACAGGGTAACTTAGGTGTCGACGTGTCGTACCCTGTCACCCTCGCCTGACCCTAGGCTGGATTCAAAGAGTGGAGGAGAAAACCTACCTTGTTCTGTGGATTGGAGATAGCCGAGATGTGGGAACATAATCCTCGCGTACGCCAAGAGTCTCGATTATCGCGTTTTTTCCTTGGTACGAGGGGGATGTCGCTTCCCTTCAGCTGGGATTGAGGTTACAATAAGCATATTTACCATCTTGCTTAGTCTTTGTGGCTGTCTGAAGTTGTGGGGTGATGGGGCCATGAGCCATACAATTTCAGCCGCATTCAATAATTGGGATGCACGCTTGTCAATGAATTCAGCTTCTGTAGTTGTGACTGACGGGCAGAATGGTCTAGACTCGGATCCGATCCCACTGATTTATGAACTCGCCAATCAAACAAGTTCGACTCGCTGTTCAACAGCACAGCAAAGTCTGGTTCCTAGCTCAAAAGAATCCGATTGTGTCGTCCTTGTTACTCTATCCTACTCTTCTATCGGTTATCTTCTCTGCCCTGCAAACACCCCTGTCGACATGCCTGATGAAAAGAACAACGACCACCCTGCAACCACCCCAACAAATGTCTCGGCTAGAGAGAAGTACATCGACGATTTGGAACGGTTGCTCCAATTGCACGAGCAGCTCGAGTCCAAAGCTAGCGTCCGTGGAGACGACGTCCAACTCGGCCGATGCTATAATATCTGAAGCCCGTGAGAGCCTGAAGTCCAAACTAACGGGGACTAACGTCGTATCGACAATCGGGTCTGGTTTGTCCGCCATCGGCGGCTTCGTGATCTTCAGCCCCTTTGGTCTGGTTGGAGTTGGTCTGGTTGCTTTGGGCACATTGACATCAGCAGCTTCATCTCTTGTGAAGAAGTTGATTTTTGAAAAGGGCGCCGCCACATCCTTTGTAGAGGCTATTCACAAGTATTCCACCTCGTCTGACGAATTGCAGACCCTGAATGAAGACATCGAGAAGGCCAAGCAACAGCTGCTTACCTCTCTCGCCCTGTTCTTGAGAGCACTGCAAATCGAAGCACCGCCAATCCCCCCCGGTCCTGGCGGGCCACCTACCAAGCCTGGTTCACCAAAACCAGGGGGTGGCAGCCCATTTAGCTCCAATATCTTGAAGGGGATAGAAGGAGCCATTAAAGGAGGTTCAGCAACTAAACCTTGGATTGGGGGTGGCGCCAAATTCGCCACTGAATTCAGTAACTGGCTGGGTAAGGAACATCTTTTCTGTCTTTCTTTTCCGGGGCTTCGTAACTGACTTCACACTTTTGCACAGCCCGTGGTGGTGCAGTTGATCAGGCATTTGGCAAGGCTTTCCCCACCGTGATCAAGAGACTGCCTCTGGCGAGCATCGCTATTGACGTGTACTCCATCATCAACACCTGGACTGGAACAAATGAAACACTAGAGAAGGCCGAGAAGCTTCGGAAGGACATTCAGAATAGCAAGGATGAATTCCGTAAGCGGGTGCAGCAGTACCTATCGGCACTGGAGGAGCTTGTTGGCAACCCAGCGCTGCAACTCACACTGCACAAGTTGATGCGCCTCTACAATGCTATCTCAGGACGACCAGGGGGCTCTCCTGGTCAGCACCAAGAACGACTATGCTACAGACTTTGTGTCAGAAGCGGACGTGGTGCAACTTAGTCAAAAGACCATAACCGCGGCTGTTGTCGACTCGCTGTTTGAGAGCTATCTAGACATCAACAAGGACGAAGATGAAGTGGCCATTTCCACCCTTCCGGGGACTGCGAACTTCCGACTGCAATGTGCATTCGTACCCTTCGGAGACCAAGAAGTGTACAACGTCTCTGGTTCCAGCTCCGACAAGCGCGGTGGGTCATGGGTTGGCTACTGGACCTGGTGGTTCGCGAAAACAATGTCACGTCAGTGTCTCACAAGGCGGTGCTACATCAAACTAGGGAGCACAAAGGGGTTTGTTGACGATCACACGAAACTCATTGTCGGTGGACATCTGGAGCTAGAGGACAACACCAGCGACAAAAACTGGTACATCCTTCCCATCTGCCAAGCCCACAATGCCCCAAATGGCATGTTTGATGGAAATTTCGGGGTAAGGTCATGATTACTTATGGGAGAGCATGGGCTGTTCGGATTCCTAGGCCGCGACGGCGGCGGTGAGATGGGGGCGGGATTGTGTGAGGAGGGTGACACCTTGAAATGACGCTGAACTCAAAGGAGGATTGATGTTGAGTGTATGAATAACGTAGATTGAAGCCAATCATAGGAAGCTAACGGCATCCTGATTGAATATATACATCGGTTGTCAGTTATATAGTAGAGTCTGGGAATGTCTGCTGGACAAACGATTCCACATCCTCCCACAACACCTCAGGATACTCTAAAGCCGGAAAGTGTCCACCCCGCTCATGCGCCTTGTAAAATACCAAGTTTCCAACTTCTTTGGCCCAAGACTCTGGTACTCCAGAGTTGTCATAGGGGAAGCGGCTGTATCCCATCGGTATCTCAATTCGAGGAGCCACGGCAGGTTCGGGATATAGTGAGTAAGAGGTCTCGCGGTAGGCGTAGAAGCTTCGTGAGATGGTTTGGGTGAGATGATAGGTAGAGATGTGTGTGAGGATTTGGTCTAGTGTCAAGGTTCTTGATGGGTCGGTCCATGCGAGGAATTTCTCTCCGATCCAAGCCAAGAGGCCGACTGGGTTGTGACTCAAGACGAAGCCCAGTGTTGCCGGCCTGGTACCTTGCTCCAGAGCGTAGGCTTGCTTTGTGTTGACGAATTCTTGTGATCGAGCTAGGACTTGGCGATCCTGAGGTGTGAGGGAGGTGTCGTTCTGAGGGTCTGGCACACCGGGAGGCTGAACGCTGGGGATGAAGTTTAAATGCACGGCTGGGGCTGTCAGTCAACATACTCGTGTACTCGAATGTCCTACTTACCCTTGCATCTGGATGATGATAAAGCGAGGGTCTGAGCAACGAAAGATCCAATGTCACCTCCTTGAGCCACGTAACCATTGCCAAAACCCAGGCCTTGTAACAAGCCATCCATCACGGCAGATGTATTGGCGAGGCCCCAGTTTGAGTCGATAGGTGGACCACTTGAAAATGTAAATCCTGGAAGTGATGGAACGATCAAGTGATATGGGCTCGAGTCTGGATCGTATCGTGACTTTACAATGTCGAATATGTCCATGAACTCGAGGAAACTGCCTGGCCAGCCGTGGAAAAAGGCAATCGGGATGGCGTCGGTCTTTTTAGAGAAGAGAGCCATGAAGTGAATTTGTAAGTCCGTTGTGTCGACACTAACATTGGTCATGAAATGGGGATGTCGGTTGATGCTCGACTCAACATCTTTCCAGGAAAACTTGTCGCGCCAATGCTGGAGAGCGGTGGCCATCCATTCATGGTCAACCCCAAATCGACGGTCAGTCTGCGAGTTTTCCCAAGTGACTTGAAAGTCTCTCTTCTGAGAAATGTCTCTCTCAAAACTTTTGACCACGTGTTTGGGGATGTTGAGTTGTGTTGGTTGGACGGAGATGGTGGCGCTTGGAGGAAGCTGACCCCATGGTGTTTGACCACCAATGCAAGGGACTGCCAGAAAGGCAACAAGAGCTGTAACGGACTTCATATTTGCCATGATTGGAGATCTCTGTTGATTGAATTTTCAGAAGAATCGTCTCTTTATATAGATGGGGTAAACCGGCGTGAACAGAAGTGTCCGAAAACTTGCCGCGAAAAAGTTTCCGAAGGAAGCGATCGTCTAATTAAAAGGATTCAGGCGCCAAGACGCAAACACTCCGGAAGGATCATCCCCGACCTTGGAAGGAACGGTTAACCTGGAGATTTGCGCATTTGAGGAAGGGATCTGATGCACCCTGATAGACGTGGATGAATTCCCAGCTCCCGAAGCACTAGGCATTATTGTCTTCAATGACGAGCCCGCAGGCGACCGTCAGCCACAATAGTAAAAGATATAGCGATCGAGACATGATGGCATCAGACCCAATGCTTTAGAACACCGTAATCTAAAGTAGTTGGCATGTCTTTGGATTTATCTAGCACTCATCTTGTTGGCCCCCTGATGCTAGACGTGCTCAGGTTTTAGTTCATGGTGGTTAGAGACTTCCAACTCATGGCTACGGTATTATATCTAAATGCATTATTTTGGAGGGGGTAATTCTAGCGTTCATAGTTCTTGCTGTCTTGGAAGCCGTTATGACAGGAACAACAAGATCGCTGGCGTTTCTGCATGGCCATATCCGTGCTGAGAGAACCTTTCTGCCACTGCATGGAATTCACGCCACAGTGCATCATAAGGTTCGCACAACGAAACGTGGCTCTTCAACAAACCCAATAACGGTCATTTATAGTTTAAGTCTGATCTAGGTTATAAAACAACTTCCTTCCTCTGGCTGCTTGTAGACGAAAACTTCTCCTTCCATTGTCTAATCTTGTTTCCCTCTCATTTCTAGTCACACTCGTCAACACCAGTTAGAAAGACAACACCAAAGCATCTCTGAATTGCAATTTCAGACACGTTGAAACCATGAATACGACTCACCCCATCACCAATAATGCTCCCCAGCTTGACGAAGAGGCCCTTACCGAAACCGACCGGAAAATCCTCAACGAAATCAGTCGTCATAACCATGGAATCGCCGAGGGCTTTTTCCATAGGTTCTTCAGAGGCTCGCCTTTGGATAGTCCACTGAGAAAATACGCCCATCCCCTACGACGCCATTTCGTATCCCGCCTACCAGAATCCGAGGAGGAGCCTGACCTTCCAGGCACCTCGCATCACTTCCTCTTTTCAAGTACCACGGAGTATACCTGGGCCAAGGTCCAAGTTATCGGGCTTGAACTTGACGCTGAGTACTATGACCACGACTCTGGTCTCGTACAGCTGTACAAGCATGCGCGAAAGGTTTTTAGAAGCCAGCCAGCCCGTCTATTCCTGCACGGAATTTATATCTTGGGATTCGTGGCGGAACTTTGGGTGTTTGATCGAGCTGGCATGTATCATTCCAGCCCTTTGAACCTACAAGGTCACCCAAGGGGAGTTGCAGCCATATTTGCCAATTACTTGGGCTTAAAAGACCTTGACCTTGGTATCAACCCGATCCTTCATTCCGACACGACAGGACTATTCATCCTAGCCAAGGGCGAGAATCAAACCGAACCTGGGCTCTCTCAGTTCTATCTGGAAGGAGAACCAATCGCGTGTCCTGAAGAGATTGTGAGTACCAGACCAATATGCTACCGAGCGAGGTTATCAACATCGATGAGACCCGAGTTCGTCGTCAAGTTCACTTGGACAAAAGACGTTTGGGATCCAGAAGACTGGGAACCAGAATATTGGCGCCCAGGAGCTCGTCGTTCTGAGAAGTTCATGCTGCGACTTGTCAAGAAACGCAAAGTCAGTAGCGTGATGCAAATATTTAGCCACCAAAAGGTCAAGACTATCTGGAGTGGTCGTGGAGGCATGAGGTTTCCCGCGTTGGAAAAGCCAGGCGAAGACTACGTTAAATATCCAAACCCGAGCTTTGAATGCATGGTCGTTTATCCGCTCGGTCGTCCTCTTGCTCGGTTTCACACGGTTGGAGAGTTCCTTCGAGGTTTCCGTGATGCCATCGCTGGGTATCGGTCATTACATCTGGACGGCAAGATTCTTCATCGAGATATCTCACCAAATAATATTATGCTTGCTGAGGTTAGGAAGGAAGGGGAGCCATGGGGATTCCTGATTGACCTCGATCTGAGTATGGAACTTGCCGTTGGTCCAGCCAAACCAGGTGAGATCATCGGAACAAAGGCATTCATGGCCATTGATGTGCTCAGGCGTCGGCCACGTACATACCGCCAAGATCTCGAATCTTTCCTGTACGTGTTTTTATGGATTGCCATCTGCGGTGGTGATCGGAAATTGCCCTCTGAGAGTCGGCTTCAGCGCTGGCTAATCGGAGACTGGATTGAGTTGGCTCAGAAGAAGACGGAGGATATGGAGGATGGAAAGTTTGCTGGGATCGTGGCCGAGTTCACATCGCAATTCCAAGCTCTGGATGGACTGGCTTATAGGTTACGAGACATTATCTTCCCCTCGGGGCCAAAGTCAGGGGATATGGCGGCCGAGGAGATGTATTCTGCCTTGTTCTCTGCGGTTGATGATTCGTTGATTTGCCAGATTGAGTCATAAGGCGCAACTACTAGTTATCAAATTTACAACCCTTAGCACCGCTCAAGCTTTTGACTAAGGAGACGTCCATGCAACTTGCTTCACTTCAGAGGCCACTTAATTCTGCCTGTCACCCCCTCCAATATGTCTCCAACATGGCTTTAACAGTCAATGGCTGAATATCAGGAAACTTGGAGTTGGGCTCTCCCGGGATGTAACAGACTTCTTCATCGGCCGTCCACTTAGAGAAGATGGACATGAACCACTGAAACTGAGGCTTGGGGAGTTTCGCGTAACATGGGATCTGCGAAGGCAGCTCGGTTAACTCGCCTCTCGAGTTTCTCGATGGAATCGTAGTAAACCTCGAATTTCGACCCTGGGCCATGAAGTTAGAAATGATCAGAACAGGTTTTACAGACACTTACCAGTCGCACCCCCAGACAAGTTGACAAATTCATTCCAGGTGATTATATCGCCCGCAATCCTCGTGGTTTCGGGCCACTCATCGCGGGCCACTCATCGAGGTCCATAGCTGCCACAACGTATTTGGCAACGTCAAACGAGTATGTCACCGTGAAGCGCGAATCTCCATCGCCCGGGATAGCGGCAACCTTTCCAGCAATATCAATACCGAAAGGAGAGGGGCGGAGGTAGGACTTGATATGTGGATGACCCCAGTAATCTAGAAAGCAGCCGTTCTGGAAGAGTGTCCACTCGAGCGAAGACTGTCGCAGAGTTTCTATGGCTTGGAAGTAATGGGCCAGTACAGGAAGCTCCTTAACGGCTCTGTAAAACATTAGTACATTCCATAACTCTGATAAGGATACTCAAGGTGTCACTCACTCCTTGGGATAGTTGATCCCAAATGCACTAGGCACAAACCGCTTGGTATGGACCGATGCCTCGGATGCCTTGATCAGATTACCTTGTCCGACCTCAAGGGCATTGCCTTCATACGGCAAACAGCAAATGACAGTGTGAATCTCATGACGTTCGAGGGCCTCAGTAAGGGAGATGACATCGGAGTAGTCGACCGTTACAGAAGTGATATTGTCGTCTTTGCTTGCCGTAGTCTAATATTTCATGCGTTTAGCTATTTGTTCGAATTGATTCCGACGCGTTTGGGAGAGAATACTGACGCTTCTGGTGAGAAGAAATGGCTTGTGACGGGCCTGGGATTTCAAAACCTCTAGAATGGTTTTCCCCACCTTGCCAGTTCCACCAGCTATGGCGATATTCACCATGGTGCTACTCAGTTGATAATCGCAAGAGGCAATTAAATCCGAGAAATTTAAGAAATAGACAGAAAGATAGTGTTGCAAAGTCCCCGTCCAGGTTTTATATCACTTCGGCTCAGCCAAAGTCAGGTGTCCTTTGCCTGCGACGAATAGTGTTATCTCCGGGTTTGCTGATAGCTAAGTCCGGACATGGTTTGTGTTTTTCTCAGGGGGCTGGGTATGCGGGTCTACTTGTAGTCATGGTACATATTCTAACCCCGGAACCAGCCACCTTTCTCATGAGCACAGATTATTGTTCGAGAACAAGTTCTTCAGAAAGTATATTGCAGTATCTAGACTATCTGTGCATTCCTAGATGCTTAAATGATCGGAAACCCATAAATGTGTGCATATCGTGGCTCGATATGCGAGTACTTGTTGGAAAGACATCCAGGATCGTACTTTGCCTGTCAATGGTATTTATTAGTGATGTTCGAATATTAAGATCTAATTACCACAGTGCCTTGACCTTCTGAAGACGTGAATGATTCTGTCCCTAGCAATGGTCAGGAGTTTCGTTCGGCATGGACGCACTGACCCATATATTAATTTTATTGCCCCACTCTTGAATCTGCTGTTGTTGTACCATTTGGTTACTCAGGTATACACACTCCAGGGCGGTAACATCGTAACTTGGGTCATTGGGTCTAAGAAATGCATCAGTATCCCATTCTAGAGTTAGTCTGTTGGGTCATTTGCTCTTCACTAATAATAATCATGCCGTGGCCTTGATCTATGACACGAATACAGCTCGCCTCCTAGAAGTCGATGGTACAATTAGTTGACAGGGGTGTGGGGTGGTGGGCCTGCTTGTATCATGGTACAGGACGAACACGCCTTGCTTCGTGCATCTCGAAAATGATCTTAGTGGACGCAGCGTCTAGCTATTTCTCTGTTAACTCTAGCCATCGCTCCCAGAGTTTGTACATAAGGGCATGTGTGATGTTCATGACGGGGAGTGCACCGGTTGCTATTCTGGGTAGATCACTAAACAGGTCATCGAGGCAGTGGTTGAGTTCAATCAAAGAGGGAAAGCTCGTTAGTGAGTCGTTGAGTGGTTTTATCATGTCCTTGAAGAAGTTAAAATTATCTGAGAATCGGTCCACAGTTCCCAGTAGTGCCAAGTCGAGAAGTACCACGTATCCATCGGGACCTACCCTAGAGACTGACACGGCTTCACCCAGGAACATTGGGTATTTCGACCACTCGCATTCTCTCCTGACGACATGCAGACATTGGTGCCTCGATTTGTGGCAGGTGAGAGTTCGATTCAACGGAGTTAAGAACTAAGTATTTCCAGAAACACGTCAATGCCTTGCCTATTAATTGAATGGGGATATCATTATTATCTTCTTCAACTTTGCTCGTGGACCTGGAAACAAGGGCAGCAACCACACCTGGAATCTCTGAACCTTTTGGACCTTCCTCGACACCAGCCGCTGAAGGTTTCGGCCAGGCTTTGCTCACAGGGTCTGGGAAGGCCTTGAGGACGACTTCCACGGGGATACCAAAGTTTGGCAAGGCACCTAGGACCTGTTAGCTCAAGTCACATAGCAAATCAATCAGACTTGACGCGTGATTGCAGCCAGTCTGGCATTTTATTACCAGAAGAGATCCAGGTTTTGCCTGTCGCTCGTTTTATGTTGTTATAGCCTGTGCGTTAGCGGGGCCGGTAGATCTAATTCTTCTGCTGCACGTGGAAATAAAACTTACCATGCCCCATCTCTGAGTCAACGGGCCATTACCACCTAGAAAGTCCGCTGTAATCAGGCGAAATCATAGCTAAAAATGTCCACTTACCACCGGGTAAGTGACCACCAACACCCACATTGTGTACGCCTCCAACGCAAACTAGACCCTCATACGGAGAGCGGTATACACCTCTCCCGAAGGACAGCCTCCAGCAACCGTGACTTCAGACCCTTCCCAATTGATCTTCACACCTTTCAAGCGAGAAGGATCAATTAGCAACCGTCGTCTGCGGCGCTGGCGCCACCTCCATGGTGATCACCACACTTGACGACAAGGGGAAGATTTGTTCTACCCAGCCGAGATCAGCTCGACGGTTGGTAGCTAAACTGTGTCTGCACCTACTGCCTTGCAAAGAAAACTGCAGTGGGGAAATCGTCGGCAGTTTTGGGAAACGCAATAAGTTTGGCTCTGGCGTCGAAAATGGCAGAGAAGGGCTTTGTGGCGGCGGTAAACTATAAAGAGTTGGCGTCAATGATGTCGCCTTTGAAACCGGCTTTTTCAGGCTATCAATTTCTGCACCCATTTCGATTGATGCTGAACCTGTAAGGAGCTCCAACAGAGATGCAAGTATTAATGCAAAGTTGGTGTCATGCTTCCACTATAGAACTCTCCGCTGGTGGCGTCGGCTCCACGATGTGCAGGGTCCACAATGCCGACGCGAAGGTTGCATCCTTTTGAGGCACCCGAGAGTGATGGTCGGTGTTACATAAATGGTCTGGGGCCACAGAAAACACGGGAACTTAACCTCACCCATTTGATGTAGGTAGTTTTGGCTGGGAGCGATTCTTGGGTTTTTTGCAACCCGGGAGTCTGGAACAACGAAACGATAAGCAATGACGTCACTCCTCTGAGTTGACATGTGTCTGGATGTCACTGTCCCAGAGCCCCACTGTACTTTGGACTGGGGATCTATACTTCTGCAGAAGTACTCATCCCAAGCCCCCTGTTAACGACAGTTCAGGCAGGGACACATCCATGCAAGGGACGACAGTATGTGGGGATATACGTATCCCCGTCAGGGGCACCGCTAGGCAGGGATATGTGCATGTCAGCACCGCCACACCGTCCCACACTCTGCCCCTTGCTAATCTCGCTTACCTGTACCCCGACATATGCCCGTCCCACCTTCGGGTATCGATCGTGGGGTAACGGACCGGCCCACACCATCCCGATCCAAGATAGACATGGATATAAAGCCCCTGCTTAGGGATTGCTCCTGACCATTTTGTTAATTGATCTTAAAATGTCAAGAGAATTATCTCCCTGTACTAAATTCCTGTCAAAATGTCACAAGAAATCCTCTTGCCCGTCATTCTTGGCCTGGTGTTTCTCTTAGTCAAATTTGTTGGTTTTTCCAAACAGACAGGCAAACCTATCCCCGGACCCCCTGCACTTCCACTTGTTGGAAATCTACTCCAATTTAAATCCCCCAGCATTCTGAAGACATGGGCACGTCAATATGGCGAAATCTACCAAGTTCGCCTTGGTCCCGCCCAGAACTGGATTTTTTTGAACAACCCCAAGGTTGTCAAGGATCTCCTAGAAAAAAAGTCAGCTGCTACATCTACCCGCCCCAGTTTTGTGTCCGCCAACATGGTTTCGGGTGGGAGACGGATGGTTCTCATGCCGTATGGGAATCACTGGAGGACACTTCGGTCCATCATCCATGCTTCTTTGACACCCAAGGCAGCCAATGTGTTGCAGCCTGCTCAGAACTTTGAGGGGAAGCAGTTGATATGGGATATTTTCAACAGTATCAACAGTACCGGCAAGACCCAGGAAGCGAAAGATGATCGAGAGATGGGATTTTACACCCATGTTCAGCGTTACTCGGCATCGGTTATCCTGCTCATGGTATATGGTTTGAGGGCGCCAACGTGGGTAAGAAACACTCTATTTCGTGTTTAACAAAATCCAAGTTAGCCATTACTGATGCCTGTTCAGGAGTCCAACGCCATCACTCAAATCTACAAGGTTATGAATGACTTTGGCAGGGTCGCCAATCCCAGTAAGACCAGCCAGCTTCTCTTGACAGAGACAACATCCTAACACGAGTCTAGTGTACGGCGCCATCGACATCTTCCCTTGGCTGTTGAACTTGCCCAAATGGATGCATTGGTGGAACAGCGACCTGAAGAAGATTGAAGAGCGCCAGAGTGAGGCTTGGCTTCTCTATTGGAACCAAATGAAGGACAAGATCGACAAGGGTGAAGCTCCTGATTGCTTTGGTCGACAATTTGTAGAGGCAGGTTATCGACAGAAGGGTATCAGCGAGTTGCAGGCTGCGTATGTCTGTGGAAGTATGTCTCCCGTCCCTTTCGATTGAACGACGGAACTGACTTTCCACAGCAATGATCGAGGCCGGATCCGATACTACCGCTGCGTCGGTCAACAACGGACTTCTTTATCTCAGTGCTTATCCAGATGTTGTTGCTAGAGCTCATGAGGAAGTTGAGCGCGTGGTGGGTAGCAGTCGATCCCCCACCTTTGAAGATGACCTACCCTACATCCGAGCAATCGTCAAAGAAACGCTTCGCATCCGACCAGCCACCACCATGGGCGGACCTCACGCAGCCGACCAAGACATCGAATACAATGGGTACATAATCCCCAAGGGAACTGGTCTGATGCTGCATCAAAATGGCATCCAAATGGACCCGGAACTTTACCCAGAGCCTGAAACATTCAACCCAGACCGCTTCCTTGATCATCCCCTGAAGGCGGGAGACTACGTCGGGATAGCAGATCCTTACAAAAGAGATCACTGGACATATGGAACAGGACGAAGGATTTGCTCAGGGATGCACGTGGCTGAGAATAGCTTACACATTGTCTTTGCCAAGATACTGTGGGCGTACACAATCAGTGCACCTAGAGATGATGAGGGTAAATTGCTACAGGTTGACCTCTCGGATGATGCGTTTGTTTTGGGGGCAGTTACAGTTGCGAAGCCGTACAGGTGCATCTTCAGTCCCAGGAATTCTCAGGTTGCAGAGACGATTGTGAGGGAGTGGAAAGAGGCAGAGAGGGAAGGGTTTCAACTCGGAGACCGCAAGGTGGGCATCGACGGAATTATTGCGTCAAAATAGAGAGAACAGCTTGGGTGGTAGGATACGATATCAAAACAATCTCAGTATGAGAAAAATATTCTCAGGTATCAATTCTATTCCCTTCTTTTGTAGTCCCTGCAAGCTGCCTGTCTGTCGCCATTCTTTAAGCACTTGGTAACTTCGCCTCCGGTGTCTCTCTTTGACGACCACATTATCATTCTCGGCTAGCCTGATTCAGAGCTAAAGGAATTATCAAGTCATTTGCCTTGTAAGAAGACATGGACGCCCAGGGTCGTGGCTGTGGCGCGAGGCACTCTTGCACAGCCCCAGGGTGTGCATCAAGCTGACAGAGACATAGAAACCAGGCTGTGTGGAACCATGCACAGGGAATTGGCATCACGTGGGGTTTGAATCAAGGTCCAAACTGATAAAGGGCATACCCCACCTAGAATTGTGTCTACAAACAATCTCACCTTTGTCACTCCTTTTGACACAACCATGACAACTCCACGGCCATCGATCTATAAACCGTTAGATAACCCCAACGAGGAAATTCGACTGATTGAAATTCTCTCACAATCTCCCGATGAAAAAGTCGGCTGCAAACTGCACACCGTCTCTCTCGGCACAAAGCCCTACTACATCTGTCTCTCCTATGTCTGGGGGGATCCCTCCGTCACGGAAGTGATCCTTGTCGATGACATCCCAACTCAAGTCACAGTCAACCTTGCAAGCGCTTTAAAGCATGTTAAGAAACACTGGATTAACATAAAGAGGGAGTCTGGAAATCCTTTCAGCCCATCAGACTTTCGGATCTGGGCCGACGCAATCTGCATCAACCAGGATGACCTTGTGGAGAAGACGGCCCAAGTTCAACTCATGACGAATCTGTATTCGTCGGCAGAGTTTTCACTTGGTTGGCTCTCGCCAACGGACGAGGGGATCGCCGATGCCCTTTCCACGTTTCACGGGCTATTTAACGCTCTGGGAACCTGCTACAAAGCCAGGAGTGGACATGAGGTTCCTGACCTTGATGGGCCAGATTGGGCCGATGATGTTATTGAGATGAGAAGTGTTTTGGCAACTCCCCACAATGCTTTACATTTCGATCAAAAAGATCACACCTCTCTCACCAATGGTCTCGGGACCTTTGCGTCGTGTCCGTTCTGGACTCGAGTATGGATCCAGCAGGAGATCACCCTCACTCCCAACGTGTACTACGCCTGTCCGGCAATGACAATTTCCCACGGAAAGCTGTGTTTCACAGTCGATTCGCTTCATTCCATGTTGACAGACCAACGATATGTCAATGAAGCACCTCTTCTTGAATCAGCAGTGGCTCATAAGCTGGCTGGCGCATTGGACATTGTCTTTGGTCGCCTATTAATCCGGTTCATTGCCCATATGCCGTCCCTGCACTCCAAGCTCCTTGTAAGACTAAACGTGTTAATTGACACCTTTAGTGGAGAGTTGGAGGCCACGCGTCCGGTCGATTATGTTTATGGGCTTCTTAGTCTCAGTGGCCTTGAAATCGTCCCAGACTACTCCAGGACGGCGTCAGATGTCTGGTTAGAACTGGTGACTAAGTATCTCGAGATATTTCAGACCGAGAGGCCTGAACCCGACGGCACGTGTCCTGCCAGGGAGTTTCTTGAGCCACATGGAATCCTGCAGTTTGTCCAACTTTGTGGCGCAGGCCTTAGGCGAGATGACAATCTTCCTACATGGGCGCCCGTGTTGTCTCCCCTTCGAAAAAGCCAATACAGGTTTCCGGTTTGCGAAGGGAGTAGCAGGGTGTACATGGGGCTTCTGGAGCTACAGGGTTACCCATATCCTCGCGTTATAGACCACAGTTTGTGGGTTACCGCAGTTAGGATACAGACTGTTTCACGATGCGACAAAGAACCTCTCTGTATCCAGCCGCTGGAAATCTTTGCCAAGACGGTCGCAACTCAGGTCGAGTCCTTTCTAGCAACTCATGGACCGACCTATATCAGCGGCCAACCACTCCTGACGGCTCTTAGCTCTACACTATTCAACCAAGAGGACACAGGAAGCAGTCTCGAAATGCTTTACCACATCTTGCTGGTGCATGGTTTGGCAAGTCCTAGGTTATCTGAACAGATGATACGAGATGGTCTCAAACGCCTGCCATATGAGACTGTGGAGCGACACCTTGTAGAATGGGCTGCGAAAAGAGGCTTTATTGACGGACAAAAGTTCATTTGTACTGAGGGCAGGTATATCGGCTTGGCTGGAGCAGACGTACAGCAAGGAGATGTTGTGTGCATCATAGCGCATCTGAACCAGCCGGCAATCTTCGGCCAGAAGGGGAGCATTACTTGTTTGTTGGTTGTTGTTTTATAGTGGGTTTGATGAATGGGGAGGTGGTTAATATGGTTAAGCAAGGGCGGGCAAAGATGGAGGTGATTGAGATCAAGTAGAAGACGATGAACTCACCGCTCAAGTCAGAGTTGGGCTCCTGGTAAAGACCCATGGTGAGCAGAGCCTACCCGGGAGGTCCAAGTTAAAGTGGCAAACAAGGGAGAAAAGAGGATAATGAAAGAAAGAAAAAAGAAAAAGAAAATAAGCAATGTGCCTGTCTGCTAATGCCACAGTTCACCATCCCAGGGTCACACTCTCGATTTCCCGGGGTAACCGCGTCTCGATCCCATGCAATCGCCGACCATCTCGCTTCCCACCCTCCAATCGCGTCTGTTCCCATTATCTGCTCTAACGATTATGCTTAAGCGAGGTCTTCCAGCCCAACGGCCTGGGGGACGCCACACCACGACGATCACGTTTAAAACTCTGGGCACGTGTGACTTCATTGGGTGATGTGCTAGCGGTGGGAGACACTATTGAACCGCACAGGCGCTATCTGTCAATAGCCGTATTGGGAGGGCTTGGCAGCTGAGGGTAAGCCTCACCACAGGTTCCGAAGGCTCCGTATAATTCGCTTTGATGGTTTCGAGAGAGAATTTTTTGTTCATGTGCATGGATGGTCTAAGATGCTGGTATCAGATCACCTTTTGGAGTGAATCACTGCATGCTTGGCAGCTTGGCGGATGGCATCTCGACCGCCAGCTGAAAAGATCGACAGAGGTATAAGAATCCCGGAAGTCGCTCACGTAGATCCCCCTTTTTCGTACTCGGCAGTCTCCAGACAACTTGATACATCCAAAGTCCCCCTCTTTATCATCTACATTTACAACATGAAGTTCCTCTCCCTCTCTGCCCTCGTCGGCCTCGCCGCCGCATCCCCCATCGCCGCTCCGGCCGGATGTTCCACTGCCCCTGGCTGCACCATCCCTGGCTCCCTCGGCATGCTGTCTTCGGCCCACACGCCCAACAGAATCGACATCTACCAAGGCACCGGCGCCAGCGACCCCGAAGTCTGTCGAGCCCGATGCTACAGCGCCGCGTTCCCCGGCTGCAAGTCCTTTGCCGTGAGAAAGTCGTCCTCAAGCAACGGAGCCTGCACCCTCTGGGATTACGCCGTGCCGTTCCGCGCCCCCGAGGGCACCGAGACATCCAATACCTACTACTATAACCTCCCCGAAGGCATCGTCGGATGGGTTCCCGAGAATGTGGCTCAGCACTACAAGGCTGATACCAGCAAGACCAAGGGCAACTACAAGGACTGCCGTGCTCTGTGCATCTCTGAGCCTACTTGCAAGGGCTTTGGCTTCAAGAATGGTGGCAACTGCCAGCTGTATGACGTCTCGCTGGCTGGCAAGGTCAAGGCCAAGGCCGATAGCCCGTATATTCACTACCAGCTGGACTGCACTGCTGCTCCCATCGCTCAGGTCCCTTTTTAGGTCGTGATGAATTGAAGGGTCAGGGATGAGGAATCGGCGGTTGAGAGGTTGGGTGCATAGCCAGCAACTTTATAACTAGGAAATGAGACAATGACAATAGACGCGTAATTCCTTTATTCATGTTCTTTAGTAAATTCATCCTTAATAATTCTCTCAATATGCCTCTAGCCCGAAGTCGGTGATTCTTGATGCCAGTAATCAGGGCAAGGGTTACCATGAAGGCACACAGTGTAATAACGAGATATAAACGGTGCGGCTGGGACAGGTGTTCTGTGCCACGTGTTGGGGGAAGTCACAGGAGCTTGGCCAGGGGCTCCAAGGGGCGGTGGGGGGAGGCCTCTGAGCAACCCAACGGAAATAACACGGAAGCCACAGGAGCATTGCCAGCAAATTGTGAGGTGGCTGAGCTAGTGACGGACTTCCAAACCGACCAAGTTCGTGGGAGTTGCGCTCAAGTGCCAGACACAAGCACCATCCCACTACTAGAAATATGTGATCAAATAATGTCTTAATGCGCCTTCTTATTTAGAGATGCAGCACTCCTTTCAACTGAAATACCTATTCTAAAGGTACAAAGAGGGAAACCAGACATATTTATCACACACACAAACACATCCTCGATCCACTTTCACAATCAACACAACGTCTTGCTTTAACGATAGCACACCTTACACTGCGTGTTCCCACTTGCACCCAGTTTTGACATAACAGCAGCTTGAGTCGCATTGGGGAGTTGTGCGGCTCAGCGCATGCATGTTCCGGGCCTTCCGCCTCAAACCACAAATAAGCTCAAATTACTAGGTCAAATTACTAGGAACAGAATAATGCTTGTATCATAGAATTATAGTTAAATATAATTTTTTAAATCTATTATCATTTGGCCTTTTCTTTTTCTTTGCACTTAATAATCTATAGACCTCCAACTAAACTAGAAGTATTATCTGACAAGATAAGTGATCAGAAACCAAGCCAAACATCTACGGTCGGCAATCTGCTTGGATCGTACCCTTGCTGCAGCCGACATCCATGCTAGGAACTACGCGATTCACGAGACAAGGGGAGCTGTTAGGGTTTGTATAGGAATTGTTTTTATTGCTAGCACACTATGGGATCACCGCTTTCATATCACCGTTAGTCGTATGACTTTCTCTGTCCAGTTTCCCGTCCCCATTTTTACGCAACTATTATCACACTCCATGTCAGAATCGGCCGATGAGAGATCAGGGAAGAGGAGACGAACCGAAGATGAGGGTACCGTGGTCATTGCCGATGCGCTCGGCAAGGTTGACATCAGCGGGGATAGGGTCGCCATCGATAGGGTTCAGGAGGGCACGGAGGATGGGCTGGCCATCACCCTCCATCTGCAAGGAGATCTCTGAAGCCGAGCCGGAGAAGTCTAGCAATAAAAGAGTGGCATTAAAAAGGGAATCCAAAAGAAGGGTTTGTTTGCTTACTCTCACCACCCCATTCAAAACTGCCATCATTGTTTCCAATGTAGTAGTTGAGGTCGAGCGTGGATTCAGGAGCGCCACCCTCGCCGTCGCCGCACTCGGCGTGGAGGATATGGCCGTCCTCGAGCCAGATGTTTACGGAGGTGTCGTGGAAGTTGCCCATGGCTGCGATTTTGTTGATGTTTTGCGGGAAAGGAAGAAGAGTGAGGAGCTCGAGGATCTGAGCAAGAACTGGAGGAGAATGCAGGGTTTATATCCCCACAGGCAAGGACTCTCATCCCTGCCTGAGGCCTCACGCAGGGTCCTTCCACATACAGTGACAGTGAATCACCCCTCGTCTGGAGCTGCACCTCCACAGCCAAGCGCGAGGAGCCGTTGGTGGAACTGCCACGACGATATGCAGTAAGCCCACCTCCTTCATATCCATTTGTTGACTTTGCTCGTGAAGGACCCGCCTTGATGCACGCCAACCGCTCAGTACGACGGCACCAAACAAGATCCACCAAAATCTTCAGCGCCAGCAGAGCCGCCGCCATAGGCCAATCAACAGGAGGCCTCCCTAATTCTTGAGAGAGGAGGATTTGTCTTTTACTCTTATATAGGTAAGTAAAGAAGCGACTCTGCGGCTGCAAGGCCAAGGAGTGCAGCAGGAGTTTCAGGACGAGGTGCATGCAGTCATACGAGGATATTCATTGGGCCTACATGGAGGCGCAGCAACTCTCGTACATGATGCTAGAGCCTTGGCACATATTCATGGAGTCGCATAGAGAGTCATTTGTGCATTAAACATGATTCTCTAGCCATGCAGGGGTTGATGACATATTTTTGGTTGTCAGGGTGGAGTTTCAACGAAGTCAAAAGGCTGCACAGGGCCGGGGGGGGGGCCTCAGAGCAACTCAATAGAGATAATATAGCTATAATATAACTAAAGCTTATACCTAAGC
>NKCI01000378.1:0-21809 GCA_003946985.1 Fusarium duplospermum | reverse complement strand
GACATATAGGCCGAGATACCGAAGAGGTCACTAACAAAGTGGCGCGCCTTGTTTTTGCCCCTGTGGTCGGTTTAACAGAGGCTCCTGCTGACTCCGCTATGAGCTACTGGTTTGTGCCGCTGATGCTTGTGTCGATCCTTACCTATGGTGGATGCGCCTACTTGAAGCTCGCAAAAGCTTCTAAGACATGGTCTGACTAGTGCAGATTGAGGCGAGCTGAGCTGGACCTCTATCGCACTGAGCTCTGGTTTAAAATCCTCCTTGCTCCTCGGTTGAAGAGATTGTAGTCTGCTTTCTCATTGAACCCCAGAGTTTGACCTTTTTTCTCTTTGGCACAGTATTACCAACCACACATACACGCGACTAGACTAGAGCCATGAGATTATTTGTTGTCGCTGCTCTCCTCCTCGGCAGCTGTGTGGCCGTCGAGCCCGAGGCCGTGTATAGTGGTGGCTTTGATCACGAGAAAAACGACTCCATCAAGCTGCGCATCGCCAATGGGGGCGCAGGCCAAAGTGGCCTAATTAAAGGTGCTCAGGTTACACAGCTGACAAGTAGACCTCTTGCTAACATCCCGTAGAGCTCGCCAATGCCTACATCAAAGATCGAGTGGCGGATGGGGAGAAGCCCTTCCAAGTAGCTTGGATCAAGAGCGACACGTATTACAGCATCCAGTATCTCAAGACGGGAGACGCCGACATTGGCATCACCTACAACGAAGCGGCTGAGAACATCTCCATCAAGCAGGGTATCGCAAAATCGCCGAGTTACTACGCCTTCCGCGACCACTTCTTGCTTGTCGGCCCAAAGAGTAACCCTGCCGAACTCTCTGAGTCAGATGACATCCTTACCATGTTTGCGACCCTCCACGAGGTAGCCGAGGGAAATTCTACCAATTCATCATCTGTTCGCTTCCTCAGTCGTTACGACAAGTCTGCGACCAACATCAAAGAGACGCTTCTCTGGGCTGGTATCGGACAGGTATGCTTGAACATATCCCGTTACCTACCTACCTACGACAATATTAATCTTCAAATAGGTTCCATGGGCTACGGCATACTCGACATGGTATCACCAATACATCGCCTTTCCCATCCAAGCCCTCACCGCCGCTATTCTACTCAACGAATACACCATCACAGACCGGGGCACCATTCTATCTCTTGACGCCGATCTAAGAAACCAGACCAAAATCTACAAGGCTGGTTCCGACGATGCCGATGATCTTCTTCTGAATCCTGCCCGGGCCTTGATCGGTGAAAAGGCACCCAACGCTGACGAAGCCGCCGTGTTTGTTAAGTGGCTGGTCAGTGACAAAGGGCAGGATGTCATTGCTGGTTTTGAGAAGGATGGACAGCAGCTGTATTCGAGAGCTCCCGAAAAGGTAACAAACTAGCCTGCTTATAGCCAGGAGAGTGCTTATCTGATTGAAACAAGGCCTCGTCCACCTTTATTGGAGATTTGAAGTAGATAAGATTGTGGCCTGTGGTGGGTTTCACCTATGACCAGCATATGAGAAAGGAACGTATGGATTCATTAATGCGATGCGATTTTGGAGAGTATGAGACCAGACCAAGTTCAACAGTTCTTCCAGTGACTTTGTGAATGTCAACCACCCTACACCAAAAAACACACCAGGTGATGGAAAATAACTCGAGTGAGGGAGCGTCTCTTCAAATTACCACAGATACAACGCAAAGGATGAAGAAACTGTAAGGGCTTTCGATGTCCCTAATAAGGATCTCGACGCCGAGATAATCCTAAAGAAGCTTTTCTATTCTCTTGACTAACTAGTTCAACACAGACCAAGTAAGGAATATAACGTCACAGATGAAAGCTCTCGAAACACAGACAACGCGTGCTAAGCTACCCTGAAGTCTGGGTAATTCCACTCTCCACTTGGTACCTGAGTGGCGAGCTCTCCCCATACGGTGCACGTCAGTGGACGATCGGGATGGATCTAATGCAAGGCGAGCATATCCAGGCAGGACTCATTCGAACTCACGGTCACGAATATCTAAACGTCTAGTCACCTTCTGTAGCCTGACCAAAGGGAGACCTAGGGCTGAGCTGGCCCTAACAAAGTTGATCATAACAAACACGACGCGCCATCACCATTACCACGCACCAAGACCGAGGATTACGTAGAATAACACCGAAAAGTTTCCTTTCAGTTTAAACTATAGCACTTTTCGAAGCCATCGCGGGGAGTTCCACCCCTCTCCGGTCTGGGAATCAGTAGCTAGGTTCAATATCATGCAGGATAATGATCCGTCAGTAGAAGGGAAACCAAAAACAGGGCACCGGCCAATTGTAGATCTGTTTTGCATAGAAAGACGATATTGATAGACGTGGCCCACTTGTGTAAAGATCGGCTGCATGATTCGGAAATGAGGTCAGGAGAGGGTAGTGGGTGAGGGTAGTTGGTACTGAGAGTCTTCTTGCTGATGCACGTACGTTATGGTCTTGAGTACTCGACCAAGAAACCTAGAAGCAGTTGCCTTTGTTATCCAGACGTCTGCGCACTATCTCCATCTAGCAGTGATCTTCGCCAAGTGAGTTTGGACGCGCAGCGACGCGACGAACAAACACCGTTCGCATCTAATTGTATTTGAGGCGGAAGTCGGCAATGCTACGATAAAAAAGACCGACCTGTCGATCGCTGCATGTCCAAACAACCGAATTCGACCAGTTTACCTGAACTTGTAGTAGCAGCAGCGGTTAATTGGCACAACCCAATATTTCGTGGTGGTGTGTGCAAGGACCGGCCTTGGGCCATGAGTCCAATCCTTGGACGGCACCTGGCCAGGTTGGTCGTATCGACAATTTCCACCTTGTTGAACAACTTTATCGGACCTGAATTACTGACAATACGGACATGAAGCCAACTGTCAAGCCTGACATGGAGATTCACAACTGTTCCCATGAAATGAGGTGGCTTGAAAGAAAAAGGTTTCTGCCAACGGTGTGGCTTAGAAACGGCCCTTTTACAGCTGCAACTCAGAACACGAACACCTAATATGGCCAACAGGGTCTCATTCTCCCCAAAATTTGGCTTAAGGTTCTGATAGTGCCTTGCACCCTACCGCCGCTTACCACAGGGCTGGAGAAGACGAAACGAAACGATGATGCTGCTGTATCCAATAGCTGTGAGCTAGACCGTCCGTCATTGCCTATTATGGCTCCGCATCTGCAGAATGATGCTACTGTTATCCAAAACTTCAATCTCCCATCTCGGGATTTCCACTGGCTGCATACAACTGCAAATCTCATGGGAAATCCCGACCTCTGGCAGTTTACCATGGTTCCCATCGACGTCACATGGCACTGAGCCGAGAGACGGCCGAGGATATGCTGGTAACTGCAAAAGTTCCTGGCTTCTCATTCGGCAGTTAGTCCTTGAACTGCTGGCCGGATCTCGGGGCGATCCTCAGCCCTGTGACGGTTACTGGGCCTGAGCGGATGATCGACATCGGCACCAGCTGATCTCCCGGCAGTTGGTGGTGCCCGAGGAAAACCACGGTCGAATTGAGTGCTTGTATAGAGGCCGTGAGAATTCAGACGACTGTTGCATTCCCTGGGTGATGGTGCCAGACGAGGGAATGGAGGAGGGACTTTCTTGATCTTTCCCTTGAAGTTGAGAACACATGAGCACATTCCTCAACTATAAAACCAGGCCCTTCCATCCCTCGAATGGATTTAATTCTTCATCAGCTTCAGCATCCTCAGCAATCATCACTCACTCGCTACAAACTTCACAACTCACTCATCTTATCCAATCTTTACCACCAACCTTCAACATGCAGTTCACTCTCGCTACCCTCCTCGCCATCGCCGCTGTTGCTACCGCAGCTCCTGCTCCTGGCCTTCCCATCCTCGGCGGCGGAGAAGACGACGGCGCTGAGAGTGCCCCCGCCCCCCAGCCCCAGCCCCAGGGCGGTGACACCACCACCACTACCACCACCACCAACAGCAACAACAGGGTCTGCTCGGTTGAAAACAAGCAGGTCTGCTGCACTGGCCTCCTCGCTTGCGCTGTCCAGCTTATTGGAGAGGAATGCAAGGGCGGAAACGCCTACTGCTGCAACACTGGAGCTGAAAAGGTATGACTCTTTCACACATTGAGTGGTTCTTATCTAACATCAGTAGGGCACTTTGATCAACATCGCCCTTGCCAACTGTGTTGACGTTCTCTAAACGACAACACTAAGCTTTACTGGCTGCTGTCGGGATGGATATGGTTGGAGGATAGGAGAGGAGGATATGGATTGGGTTTTGGTATTGGGGGTTTGTTTGTAGCAACGAGCTGTGATTCTTCTTCAGGTAGTGGCTATCAATGATATCTCCATGCCCTTACTCTACAATCTCATGACTAGTCGATCATACACTCGAGGAGATTCTTGTTGACAGTTTGTTTTGGATCATCCACGAATATGGTTGTCAGGGGAGCTGCAAGTACTAGCAAGTGAAGCAGATCGAGGACGTTCCCGAATGCTCAGACTGGATAACTATCTAGGCTTGTGGTATTGTGACTTCGGTCTTCCCTTTGTCAGGCTCTCCAAGATACAGTGATACACTCTTACGCCAGTTATAAATGATGCATTTAGGCCCCTCCTACGCCAAGCTGCTGACTTGAACGCGCTTCTCGTTCTTATCGGGCCCAGCCGAGTCATTCTCATATTCTACGGTCTGAATAGGCTCAGAAGTGGCGATTCGCTTTGGTCTGTGGAATAATCTGTTAGAACTCGTCGCCAGCCGATCATCAAAGAGAGAAGGACGTACGTAACATAGCGCTTGTCGATGAAGTGCAAGGTGATGATGAGAATGATGCCTGCTGTCCACATTGAGAGCATGACCACCCAACCCGTTTTGTCTAGTAAGAAGTAGTTAGCCTTTATTCGTGGTCACTAATGGCCAGAAAGGGTGATCCATAAGACGTACAGTATGGTGCTTGGGTCGCTGGCCAAACAGATACTTGGCTGCCCGCATCAACCGCGTAAATAGCGACGACAGAGATACCAACAATCAGGGCACGAGCTTCGGGCTCTCCTGGGAACCTGTTGCTCACGTAGGTTAGAAACATGATCAACCTCAACGACGTGCCTCTGGACTAAAAGACTCACATGTCGGTAAACTAAGCCAGTAGGATAAGACCCGAGGCTTGGACCATGTAGGTCATGAAGTAGCTCGCATAAGCTGCACTGAGAGGCACACTGTCGGGGTTTCGCGTCCAAATCGTCATGATGATGGCTGGGATGAGGCCGATGGCACCTAATTGTGTTAGTGCATCTCAGTTGGAAAGGCAGAAGGCCATCACTTACTCTTGGTGACAATGAGCTGCCATCGCACCTGTAGTAGATCTGACAGGATACACCAGAACCAAACTTGATCACGAGTCAGCAGATGCTGCTTTAACGAGTGGGCGGATGCACTTACTGCAGACAACTTGGATAGCACCTCCACTAATAGGAATTGCATTGACCTACGTCTTTGTCCAGACGGGCTGACCTTGCTCGGTAAGTAGTGACCGAAGGAAGACGTTGAAGTAACCCAAGGCTCCAGCGCTCATTCCACTGACCACCCAGTAAGCTGAGATATAATACGTGATCCACATGCGGCCTGCTCTCCTGGAAGTGACAGTTAGTTGAGGGCTGAGTTGATAAAATGTCAAGGTGCTTACTTGGAAGCTGTCCAGGTAATCTTCCTAGATTCCGACCGGCCATGTCGTTCAAGTCTCTTCATGGCGATTTGAGCATGGGTTTCAGTGAACCACCACTTGGCCCAGGGATTTGGCTTGTTGGGCGTATCAGGGAGCATGACGTAGCCGAAGAAGCCAAGGACGATGGTCATCATCGAGTTGATTATGAATAGCCATCTACAAACACCCTCGTTAGTTGGTTTACAACTTTGCTAGAAATAATTCTTACCGCCAACCAGGGAGACCGCTGTGTCCATCAAGAGTGTTCAAGATGGCGACCTGCAGGGCTCCAGACATCATACCACCGACAGCTCGCGGCGAATGGTAGAAGCCCATCCTTTTTGCTAGTTCAGAAGGAGTATACCATAACACTGAGATCCAATCGTCAGCTTATGCCCAGTTATCAGATCAGGTAACCCACTCAGCAGGGTTATCATTCCTGGCCATGCACTGCTCTCCAGTAGACCAAGGACAAAGCGGAGTGCGTAAATCTGCTTCTCATTGTGCACAATGGCAATGAGACCAGTGATGACACCCCAGGCGATCTCGAGGGTTGAAAGCCAAATACTTGGTCTCACATATGTCAGGATAATTTGAGACGGAATGAGCATGATACAGTAGCCAATGTTGAAGTAGGTGGTGAAGCTGGTTGTGGTCAATATGAGATCCAGTGTCAAGGCTATGGCACTCACAAGTTCAGCTCATTCCCAAACAGTTCAAGATCTTCCTTCATGCCGCTCACATATGCGGAAGTGATATTTGTCTGATCCAAGAACTTGATGACTATAAGGGAAGCACTGGTTAGAGATTGGATTGCATGGTGGAGTACTTTTACTCACCCTGGGAGATACATCCGAAGGTCATCAGGAACAAGTCCAGCCTGCGAACAAAGGTGCGCTCCTCTGGAGTCCTGTCATGTTTCTTCGCAAAGGCCAAACGACCAAAAGCTTCTGACCACGCCATGTTGACTATGGAAAAGGTCTTGCAAGAATTGGGTGAGGATGTAACGTGAAGAACACAGTCATGTACACTCTTAAATCCTTCATGTATCCCGCACTTTAAACTCCCACATCTCGGCCTCCCACTTTGTCCTCTTACCCCATCCAATAGCATATCCGAGAGATGAAGTGAGCGAATATCGCAATCCTCCAACGGCCGCATCGTGAAGCCTTATCATCAGCCGCGTCGCCATAGTCGACTCACTAGGTGGAATCATGTATGCCGCCGACTACGGAACCAACATGGTCTTGGTGGTGATTCTGTAGAAAACGTCTTCTCGAGATGCGATTGTGTGACCGAGAGGTGTTGGTCCAGGCCCTTTTATTCCCGATGGTGCAATTCACTATCAACTCGCGTCAGCTGAATTGCAAGGCTCTATGGTGAGCCCGGATGTACGGCACACCAGGGGGGATTGGGAATCTCCACGTTTGTCAAAAAGAGATAAGGTTAAGAAATAGTTTACCTAGATTTAGATCTAGACTCTCCTCGTGCCTTGTGGTAGTTGAGAAGTTGCACATTTGTCAGCTACAAGTGAAGCAATCTTGTGGAGGATATCCAACAGCGCCTACAAGCAGCCCGGGGACTCGGTTCAAGGGATTTCGGAGATTCCACGGTTATGTAAGAGGAGAATGCGGGTATGGTTGCAGAAAGATCAGTTCATGCGAGAAGTCCATGGATCAGCCTCGTATGGCCTCGTAACGTTGACATGTCCAGGACAATGACATCATCTTCCTTCCTCCAGTGTACAGTGTAGGAGAATGGAGATTAGTGGATTAACTGAAATTTTGAGGTGAAAGAAGGATTGAGATCCTAGGGGATAGGCCTGTGGGCGTTTAACTAGGCCAGTGTCCTGGTTGATAGCCGAGAGTTAGTATATCAATCAGGGGACGATATGCCAGCTGATGTCGGGACTACGCGTTGGAGACCATACAAACGCTTCGATAGGGTATTTCTTATTTCTGAAAGTTATAATATCTGTATCATAGACCAATCATTCGCCAATAAAGTAGTGTCTCCGGCTATAGCTGACCTCCATATCCACATCGCGGCTAACCCACATTTCCATCTCGGCCGGTTGCGTAATCAGCCACCGATGCAGCTACTTAATTAATCCTTGGAGCTTTATCCCCGTTACCCCCATCCCGCTGTTAGGGAAGCTACTGGGTAATTCGATGAGCACATAACTTGACTGACTCGTGTCAAGACCAAACTTGGCTGGAGCAGAACCGCCAGAACCTTTCGCGGCTAACGTCAGTCGTAACTATTACATTAAACGGCTACGATAACTACAAGGCCTACGATGGAGGCAAGTATCTACATGAACGAAAATATGGTCGTGTTTTACAGGTTAGACCTCTCCATCGTCTACTCATCCTCAAACTCCCACTCCCAGTCAGCATCACTCGTCTCACTAAGGGTTTCCCAGTCATCACCCTCCTTGTACTCTCCCATCATCAGAGGCATAGCATAGCAGTCTGTCACCTTCCCTCCGGTCACACTGAATATCAGATCTGGGCTCTTGAGCATCTCGGCACCCTCGTCAGGGTCTTCGGCAAGGAACAGCTTAGATCCGGCGTCGTTCTCAAACTCGCACACAATCGGGTAAAAGATGTTCTCGTTGGGGTCCACGGCCACGAAGAAGTATTCCTCTGACTCTGGGTCCGGGAAGTACGGGGCAAAGGCAACCACAACACCGCCGCTGGGGATATCAGTCTCGTCCTCAAGACGGAGTCGAGAAACGCCTGTAGCGGCCATCGAGTTGTTGTAGTAGTGCATGAGACGTTCTGCACCATCGAATACGACGACATCCTCCTTTGATGCCCACATCTCGGAGCAGTTGGGGTTGTCCTCGCCCTCGACGCTGAAGACATAGGCGTTGCCGTTGGCACAGGAGACAAGCATATTCCGGGCATCGGGATCGACAATGAGAGCCACTTCGAACCCAGCTGTCAAATTGTAAGGCTTGTTTCCAAAGCTCTTGAGGTCATAGGATAGGTCTGAGGTGCCGTTCTCGACCCTGGAGGTCAAGTCAAAACCTGTGTCGGAGGAGTCTGTGTCAGGTTCGGGAGAGCCAGTGCTAGAGGCTTCAGTTGAAGTAGCCTGGCGGGCACGGATGCGGCGGGTTGGGGTGTCCTCGTTTGACCCAGGCTGTTCATTTGCACCAGCCTGACCATCTCCGCCCTGATCGTCGGCGCCAGGTTGAGCAGGGCTACTGGGTTCCGTTCCCATAGAGTCTCCGGGAGTTGCAGGATCAGCAGTCGCAACAGGGCCTCCGGCATCAGTAGGTTCCACTGTACCGACAGGTTCGGCTGCGCCCGAAGGATTGCCACTTTGGTTGCTGGTAGGCTCAACGCTGGCTGTGGCATCACCCGTCTTGGTAGGCTCGGTGGTTCCACTGGGGTTGGAGCTACCAGTTGTAGCTTCGATCGAACGCGTACCAGTGCCGGTGGCTGAAGGACGACCAGGGAGTCTGTATCAAATAGTTAGCTCGAGACCACCCTAGTAACATGCCATGACTACATAGGGAGACTTACGAGATGCAACCACGCGCAAGAGGCCTATCCTGAGTATCGTGGAGGGGAATCGTCTTCAAACCAATGAGATCGATGTACAGCTGGTTGCGCCAACTGATCTGAGTGCTGATGCCAGTGCAGCCGTTAATTTCACTAAAACCAGCTGAGAACTTGTTGCCATCCTCTAGACCAATAGACGCCGCAACCTGAGCTACTCCTTTGATCGAAGGCTCGTCGATAAGACCAACATCGCGACTCAATGGGCCGACCTTGATCCCACACTTGATACCCACTGGAAGTCCCAAAGTCGCAGCAAGCATGAGTTCACCCTCAGCCTCGAAGATAGGCTTGAAATAAGGGTCCCAGTTCTGCTTGGAACTCTTGGAGGAGTCAACAAAGTCAATTGTAACCTGTGCGTTCTGCAGACCCATCTCGGCACCTGCAAGCAACTTGCCTTTCGCTTGAGCCTCAAGCGTCACACGGGCATCGACGCTGATAGCGGGTCCAATCCTCACAGGACCGTAAGTGAGGACTGGGAGGGAAACCTCTAGAAGATTGTTTTTCCACTCCTTGGTGTAGCTCATCTGGGCGTCGATACCGAGTTGCAAGACGAAACGGACATCCGTGTTGATGGTCACCTCTCCCTTCGTAAAGCCACCAAGACCCCAAGAGGCCTTACCGCCCACTCTCGCGCTTCCAGAGACGCCACAACCAACGCAGAAAACGTTCATGTAGCCGGCAAGTTTCCCGTCCTTGCCAGGCTCCTGTTTGCCAAACGCCTTGAGAAGAATTGAATCGCCCCACGGTGACTCAACCTGTTTGGTACTCGAGTCCTTGAGCTTGTTCGCCTTGGAGTCCTTGTTCTCTCTATCAGGAAGCTTCCACGAGAACTCGTGATTGATGCTGCCGGAGATGGCGGCCCCCTCCTTCAGGGACTTGGCCTTGTCCTTGACGAAGTTTATGGCCTTGCCCGGGAGAGAGCCCAGAAAGGAGCCCAAGTTAAAGCGCTTCACTCTGCGTAAGGTCTCTTGCTCCTCTTCCACTTGAAGACCGGGGGCAAGATCTCTCGCAAAGCTGAGGTACTGCTGGCTAACCGGGTCATAGCCAAGGTCGTTATCAAGATCGAGATCAAAGAACTCTCCGAGACAAGCAGTTGGGAGGCCAAACCGAGTATCAACGGGGGGCTTGCAGGCGTTTCGGCTGGCCGCGAAGTCAGTAGAGCCACTGTCCGCATCGCCATTGGCAGATGTAGCAGACGATGGAGGAGATGAGGCTGTGCCAGTTGGGCTCCATGTGAAAGATCCGCCGCCCTGGCCCCCAGATCCCGCTGTCGGGGAGGCACCTCCTCCATAGGCGGGTGGAGATCCAGAAGACCCAGGAGAGTGGCCTCCAGGGTTGCGAGGCTCCCAGTATCCCCACTCAGTATCACCACCAGCTGTGATGTCGTCCGGATTACTAGGTACTCCGATGGCAATGATGCACAGCTCGCCCTTCTTGTACACAAGTCCTGTGACCTTGAAGTAGCATCGCTCGCCCTGGGCCCAGTCACCGCAACCCTCAGTGTAGGTGATGAGGATAAGGTCTTCATCATCCTTCCAGCTGTCATAGGCATGGTTGTAGGCTTCCTTGCTACTGAAGTTGATGGTGAGGCCGTCCTTTCCGTACTCGATGCTGGAGATGTGGCCGCAATGGTCAAGGTTGACCGAAGGAGTGTCGAAGTAATAGGTCAGGAAGGCATATTGTCCACCCTTGTGAGGGTCCATCTTGTGTTAATAGACTTTTGTGAGGGGGAGAGGCCCAACTTACTGTCAACACCATAGTACATCTCAGACTTTCCATGGGCAGGAATAGGGATGAGGTTGGTAGCAGGCCTTGTGTCGCAGTCCCAGTGGATAGCAGGAATGAGAGTGCTGATTAGTTCCTCATGTTCAAAGGTGGTCGACCCAGAATAGCCATCCTGGTATGAGCCGTAACCTTCGGAATGGCTATGATACGAAGAAGGGGGGGGATCATGAGAAGGAGGCTCCCCCAGAGTTTTGCTGCACTTGGTTCCCTTGCCAGGGCATTTCGCTGATGAGCCGTACACAACAACAACCTCAACGTCTGGTCCTTGGCCATGCCCATGACCTTGACCGGGGTTAACAGTGCCGTTGTGTGCTTGGATTGTCTTGTTGAAAGTCGGCAAAGCCCTCACGACAGCGGCAGACCCGAGCAGGGCCGCAAAAGAGTTAAAAAGCATGAAAGAAAAGAAAATGGCGGGATTCCGCCGTAAAGAATGACTAGAACAAAAAGTAGTAAAGAGTGTAACGCCCGACGAGCGGACTGGATTAACGAGTGACAATGAGTGACTGAAGTTTAGTTCCAACGCAACAAGAAGAGGTCATCGTAAGTTATTTATATCAGAAAACGTAGCCGTTCTGCAGGTTGGTCGAGATGCCTCTAGAAATTGTCTACAAAGCATTTCCCATAAGCCCATATTCTGCAGGTCCTTGCCTGTAATTTCCCGAGGCCTTACTTTCTCCCTTGAGGTCAAGGGTATCAGCCTTACGATTCCAAGCACGCAACCGAGAGCAGCGGTGGTATTTAAATGGTGCAGAACGACATGAATGTGTCAATTTCGGCAGCAGAAAGGCAGCCACAGCGCCCCAGGGGCATTCGAGGGAAACTTGTTCGCCAATAATTGGTCCAATGGTTGTGTAGGGCTGATGACATTCTCTCCAGCATTTTCCCTTGCATCAAGAATTGGGCGCACAAGGGAGGGCACCACATAAACGTGAGACAATCTGGGGCTCAGCTGCCTTGATGAAAGCCATGTTCCTGGTGCTTTAGAGTTGGACTTGATCATGCAGTGTGTTTTCTGTACAGCTATAGCGAACCCTTTACTAAGAGTATCTTGACCAGGTAATCTAGGCGGAAACTCATGAAGACTGTTTGTAATCAAGTTTGTTTTGAGAGCCCCATCAAAGCAATGAGCCCATCCCCCATATAGCACTCGCTTAGCGCAAGTGCTAACATACTTAGCCTCTTGATGGTCTGAGATGTGCTTCACCAGCGTCTAAGGCAGGCGATGGTGTGTCCCGGCACTGGGTCATAATGCCGGCATGTGTCAGTAACTGTGTTTTTGGTTGTGGCCGATAGCTTATTTTGAGGCCACCACCAACTGCACAAAACAATTGTTTCATCGGTTGGTCCGATCCCTCTATTTTCATTCCTATTCCCACAATTTCATCTTCACGAGTACCCCTGAGACCTGATTCAGTATGACTTTCGCCAACCCAGGTTAATCTCGTGTCAAGCAGGGCAGACGATGCTTTCCGGAGCCACATCCCATACCAAGCTAGACCCTTTCCATGTTTGTCAAACCGAAGCCCTCCCAATCTGTCCAAGTGTCATTATTTTCCATAGAAAGGATTGCTTTAATGTCTCTCAGTCCGTGGACCCACGTTTTCCAGTCAGCGTTGCTTGATTTCACCTGTCTGGGTTATTGGTAGGTGTTATACCTTACTAACACGATTGGTATAGTCCTGTTGCTTGGGCGGCTACCGTTGCCGTGTGGCGGAACTGGAGAGTCATTCAGGTACGTGGTATGAGATAAAACATATCGAAGTTAGCTAACAACATGGTTACAGCAAGATGAGCCGGTATCTCTTCAAGCTTTGCTTGGCCGCTTCAAGAAATACGCTTTCGTGCCAGACCTCTTTGCGCAAATTCTAAAGGACGCACCAAAGCAACCAGACCCGGTTCCTGCTCCTGCCGAGCCACCAAAGTTTGACGCAAACGAGCCATAGACGGAGAACAGCAGGATATGTCTCTGGGTTGGTTCAAACATTGTCTTATGGCCCCTGGCAGTCAGAGTCGGTGATCCCAACAATTCGGCTACTGATCCCAAGTAGGGCTTAAAATTCCTATAGGTACCTAGTGAATAGGTTATATAAATAACCTAATAGGCTTAATTAGGTTAATATAGCGGCCTATGGGTACTTATAGATTATTACTAGGTATATAAAAAAAGCACTAAGTATTTATAGGTATATAAATAAATAAGTATAAATTAAATTAAGTAATCTTTATTAATATAAGGATTATTATAATAAAAAAAGGAAAATAATTAAATATAATAACTAAGTAAAAGTAACTAAGCGAGGTAATTTAGTAAAATAACTAAGTAGACCTTATTATAAGGCTTAAAATTAATTAATAAAAATAAAAAAAAAGAAAAGCCTTATTATTTATTTTTTTTTTCTTTTTATAATTCTTTATAATTATAAGAGGGGTAATTTTTATTTATACTTTTATTTTATAAATATATTATTATATATTAATTATTATAATTTCTTTTCTATAAGAGTAATTTATATTAAGTTATTATAATATCTTTTAGGCTTCTAGGTATTAAGGATTATACCTATAACCCTAAGTATAATAAATAGTTTTTAAATATTTTTAAGCGCTAAGGAAATAAATATAGTTTTTTAATCTATATAAGTAAGGAAATAAAAAGTATATATTATTAAAATTAACTTTAGTTTAGCGCTAAGGCAAGACTTAACCTATGCCTTATATTAAGTATACTTATATAATAAGTATTAAACTAACCATAGGGCTAAAAATATAGGCGCGCTATTAATTAATAATCTCTTAGGTATCTTAGCTTATATATTTAATTTAATATACCCTCTTAGCTTTAATACCTTTAAGTTTAAGCTACCTTAAGCTTTTTCTCTTAGTTTTTATTATTTTTCTTAGGGTTTAAACTTATAACCCTAGTAATTATAAGCTACCTCTTAGCTAACCTCTAAGACTCTTAATTATTAAACTAACTATAGGGCTAAAAACATAGGCGCGCTACTAGTTCGTGGCCTTATAGGTATTTCGGCCTATATGTCCGGTTTAATAAAGTGCGCGCTCTCTTTAGAGGAAGAGCTTAGATGTTTTTTTTTTGAAGTCTAGGGGCAAAATGTCTCTATCCTAGAAGGCCTGCTCAGTCTATATTAACCACTTCCTCCATAAAGTATCTCCTTAACTTCCTCTTCTAATCTTTGGCCACATTATCGTGACTTTCATCAATCCAATCAACTTGAGCGTCCCACGCGACCTTCGTGTGCTTTCCTCTGCCCAGCGCAAGCTCCTCTCCTCTTCGTCTCACATACTCAATCCTTCCCGACAGCCATATGTTATCCAGAAGGCTAGCGGAGGCGCGAGACGCTCGTCGTCGATTCTTTGAGTGATTGGAGGTTAGGCCGTTTGCGGCAGTATTTTGATTGGCTGCTGCGGAACGATTGGTAGGTGTGTTCATTCAGGTCCATGTGCCCTAACAATTAGCGGACTTTCCCGGGTTACAGGCGATGCATGGCCCTAAATTACACGGGACTGCCCTGCAACCTAAGCCTTCGCGCATTGAGAGACCTATTAATAGGCTTGGACAGACAGACAACAATAGACACTCGATCACGATAATGGAAATGATTCATCCCTAATTGACCTCGATACATCATGATATTCTTTCCTCCTCTCCAACACATTGAAAGTATGCCAATACATGGACCGTGCTCTTCCTCAATTCGTGTCACCTTTCTTTGTTCGTCCATCTCAGCTCCTCTTGTCGCTCTCCATCGTCTTTCTCGTCATCTTCCTCTTCTAATCACTTCAAGACCCCTATCTTGTCTGAGCATTGTTAGCTTGTCAACTGGTTCGTCGAGTCTAATCGCCTTGGTATATCCATGTCCTCCAACCTCCCTAGGTACAGATCATGGCTCCTACTGTGTACGATTCGTCCTCCCCTCGCTCCGCCAGCGAACCACCTCGCATTTCTTGCTATGGTGATCTTTCTCCTTCACCTACTACTAGTCTCTCCTACTGTCACAGGCTCTCGATTCCGCTGTACACGTCCCCCCCGCCTTCGCTGCCGTACATACTTCGGATCTGCATCCATCCCGACTAGCGCCAGCTTCCTGATGGCGTGGTACACCTTAGTCGCAATAGTGTGACTCTCTCACAAACTTCCTTGCATCAACCACCACTTGCTCACGTGAGTTATGAGCCCGTTTACTTGTGGAGAGAGCACGTTCGACGTACAACTGGGGTGTTGCCACCGCCGCTGCAGGACGAGAATGATCCTGGTCTTGACGAGCCTTGGCCCGGAGCTGATCTCATCTTTTGCTCTGGGCGGTTGGATAAGAAACCAATGCTGTGCCTACGTCTATGTCTGCTCCTGCGTCCGTAGTCACACCCGTATCTGCCCCTGTCCACCTGCCTGCGCCTCAGAAGACTCCAGGGCTGTTTACGGGTCTGGAAGCTCTCGTCCTGCTCATCAGCATCTTGCCAGCTTTGAACCCGTTCGGCCACTTGGCGTGGGTGTCGACCATATCCGTCAACGAGACGGCCGTGTTTCACATCTGGCAGCCCGTCTACCTTCTCTACCGCGACTACGAAAACGTCATCTTGCCACTCATCACTCCCTTCGAGTTCAACGACTCGGTTCCTATCCCTCGAAAGCCTAGCTCCATCATCGCTGCGTTCGACGAGGAGGCCCAAGCCATGGCAGGCGGGCTGTCGTCATGGGAGAGCAGCAGTCTCCCCGGCTTCGATGACCATCTCACCCGACGTCTCAACACCTGTCGCGCCGAACTTGAGTCGTTGCGAGACAGTACGCTGGCTTTTGCCTACTCGGCGGATGTCTTTGTCCGCAGTAGATCCGCCCACATGCTCGCCGTGTCTTTGGACGAGGCAGAGTCTCCTGGGTGTGTTGCCGAGATGAAGAACTTCTGGAACTTGACCGAAGAGCGAAACGGGAGAGTTGACGTGTCGGCTAGGCGGATCCAACGCAGTCTCGATATCATCAAAACCGAGCTTGAACCCTTCCTTGACGAGGTCGAGGAGCTTCTGACGCCCCATGCCGGCCACCACATCTCGGTTGCCAATCTCCTCGACTCCATCACGTTCACCCGCGACTACTTTTCCCTCCACATCCTCCACACAATCCCCTACCTTGTTGATCGCGCCGTGGGAACACTTTCAACAGCGGACACGTCTATTTCAGAGCAACTGGAGTTTTGGGACATCATGGAGTCGACAGCCGGAGTCAAGGATGAAGAGATCTGCCGATTCACAACTGACGAGCCGAGGTGGTATTCGAGCTGGAAGGTGCGGTATGAACATGTCAAGACTCATTACAGCGTAGGCAATCAGACAGTGGCGGAGCTACATAGGGTGGCAGATAGGGGGTTGGAGCTGAAGAAGTTGGTCACGGAGGAGGAACCAAAGTGGGAGCCTAAGAACATCAGGCCCAAGAGACCGAGTGAGAGGTGGATGTGAGATCTTGAATGTCTCCATGTTCACTTTGAGTTTCATCTTGGAAACTCCATGTTGTTGCCGTTGTTAAATGATTTCTTCTCCACCACGGGGCAGGTCAGTGAGAAGGACGATTTGATACACTATTTATTGCTAGTATTCCTTCTTTCCGTGATACTATCTCTTCTTTCGGTTATCCCGACCTCAACTATGATAAAGAACACATTTCCAATACATCATAGCATCATATCCCGATGCTAACACAATGTTTTCCGTGATACATAACTTATTAGACTCCCTATTGTCAAATCCTCGAGTACCTGTTTGAAGAATCCTTCAGCAACAAGTCTACAGAGAACAATCACCACTTACACGTTCTCAGGCTCCCTCGCACCAATTTGCGATTGCGGCGGCCGCCCCGGTTCTTGCGCTGAAGCTCATGCTGTACCCCATCAGTCAAGTCCTCAACAACCCTGGGGGGTGTATGTACACTTTCATCGGGTCTGTTTCACTCACCACGATGCTCGGGAAGTCCACACCATCGTCGAGGGACAGCTGGCTTGGGTCCGGGAGTGCGTCACTCTTGTTGCTACTCCAGCAAGAAAACGACAAACCAGTGTTACTGGGCTTGTTGACGGGTTTGGCAGGCCGTGGGACCAAAGGCGTCTTGTTGCTGCCGGAAGAATACTCCTTGATCTTTCCGTTGAACCACGCACCGGCCTCGTCGTCGCTGGTGAACCGGTGTCCAGGGGCCCGGACCCATCCTGCTGGTAGGTTGATCAGGGCGCCAAAGTCGATAGCCTTGCGTTGGATGTACTTGGTCAGAGCCTTGAAGCCTTTCAGGACGATACGGTTGTAGTCGCCTGTCTCGTCGGCTCTCCTATGGTTGATGTTGCAGTGGTTAGTGAGCAACCAGAACCACTCGCTCTTCGAGATGATCTTGGCATCGTACGTCGAGCTTGGCTCGCCAGAGGTGTCATTGTCCGAGAGCTCGAGGGGGCTGTTGAGAATGGCGCCGCGGACCATGTGGCAGAACTGAATCGAGGGTGACGTTCCTGTCTTCTTCTTGGCGACGTAGTCTGCGAGCTTCACGTCGCAGATTTCCTCAAAAGAGTTGGACTTGCATATCTTCAGTAGCGGCGGCGAAGAGGCGAGGTGAAGAGACTACGTGAAGGCGCTGACCAGCTGAAAGGGCGTGGTTATGGGCCAACCAGATGAGGTACATGGTTTTTGTTAAGTCCAAGGGTATAATATAGTTTATATATCACTTAGTAGGTATTTGAGTCTTTGAAGCAGTCGTCCTGCAAGGCATCCAAGCCTCCGATCAAGTCGTTGGGGGTGGCCTTGTTCCTGTCGTTTCGATGCCGGATGACTATGCATAACGGTCTACTGCACTATTATTGCTTTGCCTAGGCTACGTGGTTTTACATCATTCGGCTTTGATGCTGTCGTCAATCAATGTTGCTATCCGTTCATCATTGTTTTCTTTGTCGTCATGCCCGACGGAGACGATATTGATACTCGCAAAACACTGTTTCCTTCATTCTTGTTTTCCAATGACGTCTTCATCGTACAGATCAAAGAGCACACTGTTGTCTTCATTATTCAGCCTGCTAGCTGTGGGGAAGGGCAAGCAAGCCAACTTCTAAAACAATGGCAAACTATGTCTGTCGACTACAGCTCATGGTGGCGAGATGGAACAAAGGGCATCATCACATGCAGGTTTCCCACGCTGCATGATGCCTTTCGGAGCTCCCGAATGAATGTACACTTGCCTTATGTAATTCGCCTGATTGCCTTTGTAAAGGATCATTAGGGGCTTCAGGCAGTGATGCAGTGGTCAGCCCACCCAATAACAAAGAACAGGCAGACTACCTGAAGGCGTCTTATTTCTTGCATGGGTCTCTCAATTATGTCAGAAAGGGCCATCATCTTCCTTACCAAGATGCCCCTCTTGCTCATGGCGGTCGTTGTGACAGGACGCTACACTTTGATGCCTTTCCCAATAGAAGGGGGGAACTCGACATTCCAACGATGAGGAGCTAACATCATCTTCGCATTGAATGTAGATTCTGACTTGTATGTTTGATTCAATCTGGCCATGGCTCGTAAGCAAAGGGTGCTCAGCTTAAAATAAAGTATAAAATGTTTCCCTCGGCTGGCAAGACCTCCAAGTTATAGCCTGACCACCAAGATAATATCCGTTCTGATTTTAGTGGTGAAAGATCAAAGCGATGTCAAGACCGTACTACGCCTCCTTTATTTCAACTTCAAGCCTCCTCAAGCTCTTCTATGATGTTTATCTTGTCTCTTGGCCCATGTGTGTGTGTTCTTTTACCTAGTGGCCGATATACTATCGGACAATGACAAGTCTCATCATCATCAACGACAATGCCTCTACATGCTCAGGAGCCACTTACAAGGCCAAGGCGACAAGATTTGACATCTGTTCAAATGTCAGTGCCTATCCAACAACAACATATAGGTCAACAACAGACACATAGCCCAAGTTGTGCCGTCATCGTCAGTTCATTTTAAAGCCTCCCAAGTACGTCTCTCAGAGAACTGCGAACCACCAAAAGTCCCAAGAATCCAATTCGTCTTCGTCAGCAATCCCCATCTTCTCCGCCATCACCTCCCGCATGATCCTCCCGACCATAGCCCACTGACCTCGCCGTGCGAGGCGCAACTCGTAATCCGGCGACACGGGTACGACAAAAGACGACATCAGCCAGAGGGAAAGGGTTGTGGTGGCCTGTTGGCAGAAATGCCATGAGATTCGCAAGGGCCATGGCTCCGTCATCTCTGCCAGCACCTCCATCCTCGACAGTTTGGAAACGATCTCGGTCCTATCCGCCCAGCAAACGCTCGATGCCGGCAAGATTGACACGACAAAGGCAGCTCGAATCGTGAGCCTCATGCGCAAGAATCCGGCCATTTTTCATGCGCCGACCACGACTACAGTTGAAGGGCCATGGGACAGTCTGCCTCGTTTCGCCAACGGGCCCGTCCTCCCTGGATACGATGTCGCCGCCCAGATGACCATGCCTGACACTCTCGAGAAGATCGAGGCAGCGCGAAATCAGCGATTGGCGGACCACGAATATCTGCTTCAGCAGTTAATCAACAATGACGCCCTTCTCTGGAGACTCAAGTCGGAGTGGATTATCCGTGCCAAGGAGAAAGAGGAGTGGTGAGAGCTGATGGAAGACGGACGGCCAGTGGGCGGAAAGACTTTTCAAGATATTGACAACCGACCCAAAGTATCTGAATGATATTGGAGAAGCTTGTAGACGAGTAGCAGGCGAAGGCTGGAACGAATGAGTACCACGGCACCGTAATTAACCTCTTGTTGATAATCCCTATGCCCGATATGAAGCTACTTGTATTATTTCTGACCATTCCCTAAGCCCTATCCAATTCCATAGATTGCAGGCTTTCGCAAATTTAGTACCATTTGGTACGGCCAAGGCATCACCATGTCGACGTACCAACTCATCACACCTAGCAGTGCCTACACAGACCAATATACGCTATCATGGTCTCATTCCAACAGTTCCTGGTTACCTTTATTCGGGAATCTACCATTGCATTGCGACCAGCCAGATGGCCCAGGAGAAGCAATCGCTCCAAGGGTTGTTGTTTCTCGATCTTCTCTATCGGTTATCCCGACTTCAACTATGATAAAGAACACATTTCCAGCACATTATAGCATCATAACCCGATGCTAACACAGGTTATTGTTTCTCACGGTCGCAATGAGGTTACTAGTATTATTGCCTAGCCAATCATGATCCATCTTATCAAAGGTCAGAGCAATTACAACACCAGCCATGACGGCTTCAACCATCACGACGGCATCTCCCTTTAGAGATTCGAAGGATCACACCTTTCGCCTGCGTAGTCTCAAGCTTTTCGTGTTTTAATTTTAGTCCTTGTTTATCAAGTACATGACGACCAGATACTTAAGCCTGGCTGGACAATACTACTGCGTTCAACCAAAATTAGCATCGAATCCAATGCCAAATACGCTACGAGCCAACTCCTCTGCGGGAAGATAGAGGAGGGTGACGATGGAGAGAATGAGGGAAGGGGCAAGGACAGAAGTGTTGGCCAAACTGATCGACTGCTTGATTAGAACCACAATATAGTCCCGAGACACGTTGCCTAGAACCGCGTCCACCAGCGACGGCAAGCTACACGCTTCCACGCATCTTGCCACATCATCAACTTGCACAAGGCAACGAGATGGACTAATCCAAGATGTATCCAACGTCTATGAGCTTTGCATATCTCGCAAAGGAGTTAGTTCAATTGATGTTGATTTAAGCTTGTTCTAACTTCGCGCTAAGTGGGACGGCATCAAATGCAGCTGTCAATCATTGTCAAGACGCATTTTGCAAGGGAGCCCAGGGGCGGAAAATATCCCTACATGTCTCGCACATGTTGCAAGGACCAACTTGGAAAATGGACATCTTCACGCAATGGGGGACCCTCTTTTCCTTTCGGTGGGTGCTACAGAAGCCCGCTGACGAGCGAAAAGCCGCTCATCGCGATGGGACATGTGTTGATGATATTGTCAATAACAATGAAGGTTCAGTGGTAAAGAAAGGGGAGAAGAGAAAGGGGCAAGGGGAGGAAAAAGAGAGTAGAGAAGGATGTGGAAAGTGTCAAAGTGCCAGCTATCCACACACGTAAGATTGCGTTCATGTTGGAAGCCAAATCCTCCCTGTTCTGACTGCTTTCAGCCCAGGGATTAAAGGGCATGGGCATTAGCTGTTCAGGCATGACAGTGAGAAGATTCTTCCTATTCTATATAATAAAACTTAGTAGTAATATAAAATCTAGGCCCCCCTCGAGGCCCACTAATATATATCTTTAACTACTAAATTACTATCTACTATAAGTAAAGATTAAGAAAGTCGCAATAAGAATTTATTGCGCTCTTAATAAGTATATCTTTATAAAATATCTAATAATAGCTATTAATTAAAATATATTTTATTATAGTATTAGCTATAAGTAATAAGGTAATTATATAAAAATAAAGCCTAATTAGCTAATTATAAGGGCCCTTTAATTATTACCTTTATAGATTGCCTTAAATATTATTAAGATTTAATTAAATTAATTAATTATTTAATTTTAAGGATATTAATAAATTAAGAGAAATAAAAAAAAAAATAAAAACTATTATAACTTACTTTAAGTATTAAATATTTAGATTTATTATTATAGGCTCTTACTTAATATATTTTTATTAAAATATTTTTTTATATATTAATTTTTAGGCTTATTATATAAATTAC
>NKCI01000377.1:0-21834 GCA_003946985.1 Fusarium duplospermum | reverse complement strand
AAATACCTAAGATATAAAATTAAATATTAAGGAGAAATAAGAGTTTTAAAGGGAATTAAGATTAATTAATCTCTTAGGCCCTAGAGATAAGCCCCTAGATTTTAAGTTCTTTTATAATTTAAAATATATCGCCTTTATTTAGTTCTATAACCGCCTAATTAAGTATATAATAACTTAATAAAATAGGCTTAAATATCTTAATAAGTAATAAAATATCTTTTAGATATTAATAAATAACCTATCTAATAATAAGGCCCTTAGTATTAAATAATTTATTCTAAATAAAATTAAGATATATATAAATTAATATAAGGAGATATTTAAGTTAATAGAGGATTTATAGAATTTAATATAAGGATTTATTAATAAAATAATAAGTTAGATTAGAGTTAATAGTAGAGTCTTATTAATATAATAAAGTAATTAGATTAGTATTAGTAGTAGAGATCTATATTAATAGAGTTAAGTATATAGGAAAGGTAGCTTATAGGAAAAGAATATATTATATATGGTTTATAATGAATCCGAATATAGGGATGGGGCTTTCTTTATCGTTTCCCTCAGCGTTGGTTTTCGGCGATAGACGTCGAATTGGTCCCGCCTCCTTTTCGCACCATTCAAAGTCATACAGATGTGGACTTTCTAATATTCTCTGGCGTATAGGTTCTTGAATTTGATTGCCATTCTCATTCTCAACAACCTCGACCGAGGCTTCTCGATCGACAGGGCGATCTGTGATAGCAGTTCCTGAATCTACATCCACTTCTGTCAGGTCCGCATCACCTCCACTCATCTCTGCCTCAACAACAACGGGCGTCGCAAAATTGAAAGGTGCGGCATTTGGCAATGTTTCAGCTGGGGAGCGAGGTTCCTGGGGGTCCCACGTTCTCAAGTTGGGTGGTATCAATGTGCGCATCTGCTGGATCACTGCCTCAGCCCGCTCAAGACGCTCTTCCACCTCGGTAAGATATCTGCTTAGGATTAGGACTATGCATCAAGAGACGAGCCGACCAGAAAAGTATAACTGGCTTGCGGGTCAAGGGTGTTCGAGAATGTTTCTCGTATCAGCAGTGGCGGCGATATCGGATGCATAAGCCGCATGTCGGAAGACCTTTATCACAGCGAGCCTTGCGGCGCGCCGACACTCTTTGCAAGCTTGCTCCGAAGATCCAACTAGGGCCGTGTTGAAGTTTTACATTGTATTGACCGCCTGAGGTATAATTGTTTGCTGGGTAAGCGGTCGGGTTGAGGCCGAATTGGGGGTTCATGGTGAGTATGACGATGATGGAAATGGATGGACAGGTCGGGGTATTGTAAGTGGGACGATGGCTTCTACCCTGGCCACCCAGCAGTCAGCCAATAGGAGCAGAATATTCCCCGCAAGTCTAGATTCTGGAGCGGTACCGAGGAGTTGGTTGCAAAAGGAGCATTAGTTAGCATTGGGATATGATGCTTTGGGGTGAACGTCCAGCATATCAGTAGCAATAAAGCCCTTGCCAATCGATCAGTATCTGTCGCGAGATTAAGCTGGGGCTTGTAACTAACCGGAGACACGCAGTTGACCCGTGCAAAGTCAGTCCACTCCACGGCGAGACTCTTTGCCAGGTGGACAACTGCTGCTTTGCTTGCATTGTACGCAGCCTGTTTTTGAGGAACGTTGACGAGAATTGCGCTGACGCTGGCTGTGAAAATGATACTACCCCTTGTCTTTGACCCTTTCATAACGTTTGCAGCTGCTTGTGCTGTCCAGAAAGCTCCATTGAAGTTGACATCCAGAATCTTCCGGAACTTGTCTTCAGGGTAATCTTCAGCAGGGATGTGGTCCGCGATGCCTGCGTTGGCTACCACAATATCTAGACCGCCAAGTTCTTGAGAAGCTGTCCGAATGACTTGATTGACTTGAGCTCGATCAGTCACATTGCACTTGTACGCCTTGACCGTCCTGTTGCCATTGGCTGAGGGATTGGGATGAGATGCAAGGACCATGTTGGCGGTACTGGCGGTAGTGCAAGGGTAGTGTAGTTGAGGAGAAAGGATGAATGCTGGACTTCTGCCGAACAAGGAATCTGTCAGCCCAGGGCTATTAATGAACGATACAACTGTCGAGCTCTGGGCGGGGTGGGGTATAGGATGGAGAACAGGGTGACTGTCACCCTGGCTCAGGTGACGGACCAAGCATCCTCACCGATCCCGGCCTCCCCACAAACTGGAGGGAATTGGGTCAAATGCTTCTTTTACGTCAACGTGCATCATGGTGGAAGCCCAGGATGTGCAACGACTTCGCCCTCAGCTGGATGTTGGGCCCTATTCAATTTTCACTTTGTCTAGACCCTAAAGTTATGAGTGACATCAAGACTTACAGGGTGGTAGTCGTGTACCACAACATTTGTTCAAGACTATGATTCCACCTTTGATGCTGGAGTGTGAGGACATCATTAAACTACAGGTAGAGAGAGTGGAGTTGTGAGGTGGTGTCCATCATAGCGCCCATGAGAGACCCTTTGTTTTCCAACCTTCTTCATGCTCATGTAGGAGATGGTTGAAATACAAGTTGAACACATCCAGGCTCACGTTCGCCCCTTAGGCTCCCTGATGAACGGTCTCCAATCCTTGCATCAATGGCGCGAATACTTCGACCATCCTGAAGGAGAGGTTCTTGGACTCGTCAATGCCGCTCAGTCCATCGGATCCGTCCTTGCTCTCCCGTTTGTGGGCACTTTATCCAACAAATTCGGCCGAAAGCCTGTTCTTCTGAGCGGTATTATAATGATATGTATCGCTTCAGCGCTACAAGCCGCGTCGGTAAACTACGCCATGTTCGTCGTGTCACGGGTCGTTGTGGGATTTGGTGGAATGTTTGTCTTTCAGCCGAGCCCAATGCTTATCGCTGAGCTCGCATACCAGACGCATCGTGGAAAGTACACATCCGCATTCTGGACATTATACTACCTCGGTGCTATCCTGGCGTCGTGGACCACCTTCGGCACCCAAGTCTATGAGGGTGCAGTGTCCTGGAGACTGCCTTCAGCTCTTCAAGCTTGTTTCCCGCTGGTCCAGCTGATCTTCTTCCGGTGGCTTCCAGAATCACCCCGATGGCTTGTAGCTCAAGAGCGAACTCAAGAGGCCTCGACCATTCTCAAAAAGTATCATGATCCTTGCACCGACGACAGTCCTTTGATCAACCTGGAGCTTTCGGAAATTGTCGAGACTATCCAGAGGGAGAAGTCAGCCGAAACTACAGGATGGTCCCCTCTGGTCAGCACCCCAGGGAACCGAAAGAGAACATTTATCGCGGTTTGCACCGGTCTGATGGCACAGCGGAATGGAATTGGAGTCGTGTCATATTACCTGACTCTTGTTCTTGACACTGTGGGTATCACCGACACATTTGACCAGACCTTGATTAATGGTTTGCTTCAAATTTTCAACTTTGGAGCTGCTTTGAGTGCAGCATTCCTTGTCGACAGACTTGGCCGCCGAGTATTATTCCTGTGGTCTGGCATAGGCATACTCGTCTCATACATTGTTTGGACAGCATGCTCAGCTGTCAACTCTGACACAGGCAGTAAATCGGCCGGTATTGTTGTTGTTGTTTGCCTTTTTACTTACTTTTTTCACTATGATATTGCGTGGACACCTCTTCTCTTTGGTTACCCGACCGAGAACTTCCCCTATTCGCCACGATCCAAGGGCATTGCTGTTGAGCTGTTCGCCATCTACGGCTCATTGATCATCGCCGCATTCGCAAACCCAATTGGTCTGGAGAACATCGGTTGGAAGTACTACATCGTCTTCTGTGTTTTACTGGTCATATTCTTCTTGATTACGTATTTCTTGTTCCCGGAGACAAAGGGGTATAGTTTGGAAGAGATTGCCTGCATTTTTGACGGTGACCAGGCCGACATCGTAGAGCACGCTCCTCGGGAGACCTACAAACTTGGCAAGAAATCTTCCGAGGGAGCGGCTCATATGGAACAGGTGTAGCTCTAGTATTATTTCTTTACCCAGATAGTCCCAGGTTAGGCTTTTCTTCTATACTTCTACTTCTAGACTCTATAAGAGCAACCTTAAACCGACTCAAATCGTACTTCTATATATTATTTACATCATATTGTATCTCAGTCAGGTCATAAGTATCGACACTTGTTTCAACATTTCGCAATAAAGCTATGAAGCTAAACCTGATAATACCCTCTTTAATTTTAATTAAATAATTGAAATATTTCTCGCCCAGTCTTGCCAGTCAAAGTCATCATCAAACGTATCAACATCTGCAATGTCTAACTCTTCAAAACTAAATCCAGTGCCAGGAAAAGGGCCCAGCCACGAGGGTGGACGGGGGTCATCAAGAGACAATACTGTCTGCAGCATATCCACGCCTACATCGTATCCTTCAGCGATTTGACCAGATGATGCCCCCTCTAGCTCTGACCATTCTGCGTGATGAACGAGCAATGGCATGCTCAAAGACTGGTGCGCTGCCTGGCTAGTAGTACATCCGACAGTTGTGCGCACACCAGCGTTGGTTGAACTCTCGGCTTCGGCTACTGTTGGGGTCAAGGTCCGTGGATGTGATGGAACTGGCTGGTGCAGACGTGGCATCTGTCCTCGGCCCTTTGGTATGACCCTATTGCCTGCCCGAATCATGGCATGCCATCTGGCTCGGAAGAGATCCATCATATGGTCGTCGCCTCCTAACTGATCGCCAAAGGGGAAAGTGGCAGTAGTTGTACGTTCAGTTTGGTCGAGACGATTCGCCTCTACAAGGTCATGACCGAGACGCGCAATTTCGCTGGCTCGATGTTTGCCAACCTTGAACCAAAGCCTCTTCATAGGAAGCACAACTGACTCGTATACAGGTGGCTTCATGCAGTCGGCTTTAAACCTTTCGTAGCCGTGGAGAGCTTGCCAGCCTCGCTCTACAAGTGGTGTCCACGGGCGGCGATAGCTCTCGATCAAAAAGTAGGCAGTGGCGTGCCAGTTGGTATACGTATGAAGAAGCCACATGCATTGCTGAAACTGAACATCCAAGTCGAGAAGGTGGTTATACTCAAGAATATTGACGGCTGCCGAGTAAACACCTTGTCGTATCTCTTCGCTCAGGTCGCTCTTTGTGCCAGGTTGCGGGAACAGCATTGGCTGATAGATGACAAAACACATCTTGGCCCTGAGAGAACGTGGGAGCATCCTAGCCACGTCGTGCAATGGATGAGTCTCGTCTATCCACTTGAAGAATCTGTGGTCCATATGTTGGTAGATCTCGACGAGCGTCGTCTTTTGCTCCTCTGAAGTCGATGAGGTGGATGCGGCTTCGATTAGTCGACGGGAAAGGTTGCAGATTTCGCACCGGACTAGGAATAAGGTGGTATCTGTGCATACCTCTCTTGTCAGGGGCGGCTCTGACATGTCCAAACTCATGTCTATGTCGTTGATGTTGGAGGGCATCTGCGTGTTAAAGGTCGACTCGACAACGATCAAGTCAGTGCCAAGCTCCTCGGCAGACCGGACATCGAGGAACAAGAGTCCCCACCAAAGACGCCTCCGCATCTCTCTCTCTAGCGGGCTCAGGGCGAGATGAGAGCCGTCTCGATGAAGACCCATGCCCCGAGCAAGATGGATTGCAAGCCCTGTCAAGGACCAGCAGGTGCGGGACCCGTCCTCATGCCTGACGACAGCCAAGAAGATCGACAGGGCTTGGAGGACCGTAATGTCCGAGGTGTCGAGGAAATCAGCCCTCGCCAAGGCTTGCTGAACGGCGAATCGATATCGTGCCAGGGTTTCTGTCTTGGTTTCCCCGAGGTTTGACAGCACATCGTCAGGTTCGAGTGACACAACAGCAGCGTAGTATATAGCCCATGTAAGTGCTTGATACCCAGACGAGAGTTGATCAAACCTCTTTCTAGCGTCTCGGAAGACTTTTTCCATGGTTGGAACATGAACCGACTTGAGAAGCGGCTCAACATTTTCTTGATAGATGGACCACAGATATGGAACATGCAGTGGCTCAGGAAGACACATGCCCAAGTCCAAGTCCACTTAACGGTAGCCAAATATGTACGAGTGGTGATTAGCTGAACCGGTGTGGAGAGTGGTTTCGTCATCTACGCTGTCGAAATCGGAATCATCGACGTCGTCATCCTTCAACCGATCTGGCTCTTGGCGATTAGAGCTCAACTACTCACGTTAGCGAAATGGACTACGGCAAGGAATCTGTAGCCAAGAAAATACCTCTTCGTCTATGTTCGCCCAGATACCATTGACATATCTCTTACCCCGCTCCGTTGATGTAACACCAGCCGTCCAAATTTGTTAAGTAGTGCTGATGTCTTGGCTAGGTCATGTTGATCACTGCAGAGGGAACCTCCTTCTGGGCCGAGTCCACTGACATCCTGACCCGAGGCGCGAACTGGTGAGTTTGCTCGAGAGCGAAGCCGTGTTTCAATTGCAGCATGGTTGGGACTCGGTGTTGGCTGAGACGTGTTCCCCATAGACATCAAGTCGCCAAGCTTTTCGACGATGCCTTCAAGCGCCTTGACTCGCTCAATGAGGTTATTTTCCGAGTGGCGCATTGCTGGGTGTATGCCATGATTACTTGGACCCGTTCCCCTGGGTGCGCGTCCCACGGGGTAGATGCAGCGGACTTGGGCTCGCCAACAGGTGGAACAAGGTAATTTCTTATCACAGCGGACCTTGCGATTTCGGCATGACAGACATGATCGGGGCCTCGCCGAGGAGGGTTTGTTGACCTGGTTGGCAAGATGGGATATGTCTGGGTTGACAGGGGCGGCGGGAGTTGCTTGTACTGACGTGGTAGGTGATGGATTAGGGCTGGCGATTCCCGAGCAGAAGGCATTGGATTCGCACCCAGGGGTTGATCCTTGGGTGCAGTGGCTCATGCTGTTGCGTTGAATGAAGAATTGATCACTATGTAGTGATGGTGTTGGTGCGGCTGAACGAGTAATGGGGGTGGTAAAGGCCGACAAGCCGTTAGGTGCTTTCTACCAGACTTCAGAGCAGGATGTAATCTTGTTTATTGTGCTGTCCCGTGAAGAGCATGCCAAACAGAATCCCGACCCTTGGTGAAGAGTCCGGGAAGGCATCCAATCGGATAGCTTGAATCACCGAACGCGAATGGCCGGCCCCGCTCCGAGGGCCGAGAGAGCCGAAGTCGCGAGGGGCCCGGGGGCCGGGGTTGGTCACGTTGATCGGCCAGCAGAGCCCATGAAACGGGTACGGTTCGCTTGTACGTGACACCGGCATCCTAGAGAGCCAAATACCGGTCACCCATGGCCGGTGGCAACCCCGACTCCGAGGCCGAGTCTCCGAGCAATGTCTGCACGTCCCGGAGTTGAAGAACAGCCAAGACTAGACAGGATATCGACAAGAGAATAAAAGTCCAGTCCCCCTATCGAATGGCAATAGTATCCATCACGTTCTCGCCGTTTTAAACAGATACGCCACTACAGGAATCTAGAGATGCACCCAGCCACAACATCACGGCCATTCTCGTCCAAGACTTCGGTCGACGACACGGAGGAAACTATTGGGGACATCGCCCGGCAGGTGACCAGAGCCTCAACGCATCACCCCGAGGATGGTGCAAATAACGCCATCAACCCGCGCAAAGGAAGCAATCTGGACCCTTTCTCGCCTAAATTTGATGCCTCGGCCTGGACCAGAGCATTCATCGACATTTTCGACGCTGATCCAGACGCTGCGCCAAATCGAACTGTAGGTGTGGCCTTTAGAGACTTGAACATCTGCGGTTACACAACGGGCAATCAGTACCAAGAGTGTGTCAGCAATATCTTGCTGAGTGCCGTGTCTTCCATGGTGAGGCGAGTAACCGGGCGGACAAAGGATAAAGTCAACATCTTGCAGGGGTTCGACGGCATCGTCGAGCCTGGGGAGATGCTGCTTGTTTTAGGTCCACCGGGTTCGGGCTGCTCGACCCTGCTCAAGACTCTTGCTGGGAGACACGAGGCTCTTGAGGTCTCCAAAGAGTCTCTCCTCAATTATCGAGGTATGTAGCCTATGTTCAAGGGGCCTACATAACAATCATGCCTTCTGACCCCCCCCCCCTCCAGGAATTGGCCCAGCAAACATGTACACGCGGTTCCGCGGAGACATCATGTACAACGCCGAGGTTGATGTCCACTTACTGCCTTTGACAGTCGGAGACACGCACGAATTTGCAGCCTGAGCTCGCGTTCCCTCTGTCGTTCCTGGAGGCTTTACATCGAAGCAGTTTGCCCGTGTCCTACGAGATGTAACCATGGCCATGTTCCGCATTACTCACACAATGGATAGTAGAGTCGGTGACGACTTCATCCGTGGCGTCTCAGGGGGAGAACGGAATCGTGTCAGCATCGCTGAAGCAGCACTTGTCCGGGCCAAACTGCAATGCTGGGACAAAAGTACTCGTGGCCTTGATAGTGATAACGCTATCTCCTTTTGCGAAACACTGCCGGTACAGGCTAACGTGATGGATATTGCAGCCCTCGTGGCCGTTTATCAAGCGCCCCAGTCCGCATACAATGCAAGCGGTTCCCTTTTTCTTACATATGACCGACTAGTACTCATCATTATAGGTCTTTGACAAGGTCACAGTCTTATATCAGGGTCACCAGATCTACTTTGGGAGCACCAAGGATGCAAAGCGGTACTTTGAAAGCTTGGGTTTTGAGTGTAAGAACAAAATTTCCGGCTTCTTCTCATGCGTGGGTAAAGCAGAGTCACTAATTCTTCTCATCTCCAGAGCGACAAACCACAGCCGACTTTCTCACCTCCATGACATCGCCTCACGAACGCCGAATCCGTCCTGGGTGGGAAGATATCGCGCCCCGAACCCCTGACGAGTTTGCTGCTCGCTGGAGAGAGTCTCAAGAACGTGAGGCTCTGGTTGCCCAGCTGGCCGTCTACCAAGACGATCATCCTCGTGACGTGCGCCTTGAAACGTTTTCAACGAGCCACAAGGCCGAGTGTAGCTCATCTCAACGCGAAAAGTCACCATATACGATCACATTTCTTGGTCAGATTCGACTGTGTCTCTGGCGTAGCTGGAAGCGGTTGGTGGCCGATCCTCAGGATACCGTCTCGCAGCTCATCTTCAACCTCGTCATGGGTTTTGTACTAGGCAGCATGTTTTATGAACTAGCCCCGGATACGAGCAGCTTCTACTATCGTGGCGGGTTGATCTTCTTTGCCATGCTCTTCAACGCATTAGCCAGTGAACTCGAGGTTAGTCTGCGATTGACTGGCAAATTTGCTACCTGGCACTAAAGACGAAAATTTCTAATATACGTTGCAGGTTCTCACGCTCTATGCCCAGCGCCCAGTGGTAGAGAAGCATAGCCATTACGCCCTATATCACCAGTCCGCTGAAGCTATTGCGAGCTATATTATGGAACTCCCGTACAAGACGCTCTACACCATCATCTTTAACCCGATTCTATACTTTCTCGCCCAGTTGCGCCAAGAAGCTGGTGCTGTCTTCTTTTTCATCCTTATCCGCTATCTGGTCTTGCTTGCCATGTCGGGTGTATACCGCACAATTGCGTGCCTCACACAGACCTCACACCAAGCAATGGTGCCGTCTACAATTCTCACACTTGGTCTAATGCTCTATAGTGGCTTTGTTCTTCCCGTTGACTCTATGCGGGGGTGGGCGAGATGGATCAACTACGTCAATCCTCTCGCCTATGCCTTTGAGGCTTTGATGGTCAATCAACTCCATGGCCGTGAATTCCCTTGCGCTCATGTCATTCCGTCTGGCCCCGGTTATGAGACCCTGAAAGCTTCTCAGAGCATTTGTGCCGTTGTCGGGGCTGTACCGGGCTCGACAGTTGTCGACGGTGGTGCATATATCGAAGGTACTTATAAGTATTACCATGGCCACAAGTGGAGGTATGTGCTCCAGATTACAACTCTCATCTCATCTAGTAATTTCTAAGTCAACAACAGGAACGTGGGTATTCTCTTTGGTTACGTGCTCTTCTTCTTTTTCACCTACGTCATCAGCGCCGAATACTCCCGCCCGGCACCCACTCGAGGAGAGGTGCTCGTGTTTCGTCGCGGTACATCGTCACCTGCTGCTCAACAGCATCGCAAGGATCTAGAACATCAATTTACTGGACAGCAACCAATGGCAAAATCCTTGATTGAATCCTCTGGCCTGGAAGTCACTGAGCCGAACATGCGGTTCCCAGTCTCTGTGGAAAGTCTGTCTTTCACTGGGAAGACGTCTGCTATGATATCAGTATCAAGGGAAAGAATCGACGAATCTTAGATCATGTGGACGGCTGGGTGCAGCCTGGAGTAACGACAGTTCTCATGGTACGAGACCGACTATCAGAGGAAAGACGAAAGAGAGCTAACTATGGTTACAGGGCGCGTCAGGAGCAGGAAAAACAACTCTGCTGGATTCACTTGCTGGCCGTGTTTCGACGGGTGTTCCAAGTGGCCACATTTTGGTCAACGGACAAGAGACTGACAGATCATTTCCGCACCAGATTGGCTATGTTCAGCAGCAGGATCTCCATCTCAACACCATGACCGTCCGGGAAGCATTGGAGTTTAGCGCCCTTCTGCGACAAAGCGAGGAGATCCCATCATCTGAAAAGCTGGCCTATGTGGACGAAGTCGTGTCTATCTTGGATATGGCTGAGTACGTTGATGCCATCATCGGTGTTGCCGGGGAAGGTTTAAACGTCGAGCAACGCAAGCGCTTGACCATCGACATCGAGCTCGCCGCAAGACCGCAGCTTCTCATCTTCTTCGACGAGCCAACGTCTGGTCTTGACTCTCAGACGTCTTGGGCTATCTGCGACTTGATAGAGAGACTCGCGCGGAGTGGGCAAGCTATCTTGTGCACGATTCATCAGCCATCAGCAATGCTCTTCTCCCGGTTTGATAGACTCCTACTGCTCCAGCCTGGTGGCAAAACTGTATACTTTGGTAGTAAGTTATCATCCTGTCCGACTTGAGTTCAACTCTTACACAAAATAGAAATAGGTCACAATAGCCGCATCATGATCGACTATCTCGAGAGAAACGGCGCCCCGCCCTGTCCGGCCGAGGCAAATCCTGCAGAGTGGATGCTGAAATCGACCCTTCCATCTGCCCAAGGGCCTCAATGGTTCGACATCTGGCGAGGGTCCGCTGAGTATTCCGTCGTCAAAGAAGAGCTTGCTCAATTACGTTCCAAGAGACCTATCGCCAATTCATCTAACTCTCCTGCCGCTGATGCATCCCATCAACGCGAGTTTGTGGTTTCTTTCTGGCCGCAGTTTCATCAAGTCTTTTTGAGAGTAGCCAAGCATTTCTGGCGATCGCCCGTCTATATCTGGTCCAAATTATCTGTTGTTATTTTGTTTGTAAGTGTCTTTTGTTCTTTTCGTTTTTCCCTTGTTATGCTACTATTTCAACCAGCTGATCATTCTCCAGTCTCTTTTCATTGGCTTCAGTTTCCATGCCGACAACAGTGTCCAAGGCCTTCAGAATCAGCTCTATGCCATTTTCATGTGTCTTCCAATCTTCAATCCTTTCAGTAAGCAGATCATGCCCATGTTTATACCACAACGCGCTCTTTACGAGGTTCGAGAGAGGCCATCCAAGATTTATCGTTGGACCAGTAAGTTTGCCCATTTATCGCCTATATCAGGTAAAGGATTACGCTTATATACCCTAACTAACATTTATCCTCTCCAGTGTTCTAATTGAACTCATTTGGAATACCCTCGCGGCCGCCGTCTTCTTTTTCTGCTGGTACTATCCCGCCGGTTTCGTCAAGAATACAACGTCCGACGACATACACATCCGTGGCTTCGCTGTGTTCCTCTTTCTCTGGCAACTGATGCTCTGGATCTCGACTTTCTCCCAGCTCGCCATTTCAGCCATCGAAACAGCTGACCTTGCTGGAGTCCCTGCCTCTCTCGTTTCGGTTCTTTGCATGGCTTTCTGTGGTGTCGGAGTAGCTCGTGGCGACCTCCCCTCCATCTGGCGCGACTTCATGTATCGAGTGTCCCCCTTGACGTACCTGGTCAGTGGAGTATTGACTACAGGCTTGCACGGGTGTGCTGTAACATTTACGTCCAAAGAATTAGTATATGTACCACGGCATGAAGATCTCAACTGCACTTCTTTCTTGTCGGCCTTTGTGGAGCACGTGGGAGGATACCTGGCTGATCCCGTGGCGACCAACGAGTGTCAGTATTGTCCCGTGGCAACAACCGATCAGTTTCTGTCGCAGTTTGACATGGCATATGACGACAGATGGGGGAACTTCGGAATCGGCTGGGTTTTATTATCTTTAATATTTCCGCGACATGTGGCCTTAACTGGTTGGTTCGGGTTCCTCGATGATAGAATTGTAGGCTGGGAAGGTTATTGCATGGGATATAGAGAATTATATTATAAGGCTTATAGTGCAATGTGGGTTGCTTTTACTATATAGATAGATATTAGGGGGAAGTGTTAGGCCACCGCTTTCTTACAAATCACACCTGAGTTCTGCTGCTGCTATTGAACATATATAGGAATAATTTACCCTCGAAGGGGCCGTAAAGAGAGCAGACAGGTAATCTTACATTGAGTAGCATAAAATGACTAATTGCCATAGTACCTGTTAGAAGGTATCTTCTGTCATATGGAATAGGTGTAGCGCTAGTATATTCCTTCCTTGCATAGGTAGTCCAAGGTTAGGGTTTATCTTCTGCACCTCTACTTCTACTGCTAGACTCTTTAAGAGTAACCCTTAATTAACTTGAATCTTACTTCTATATAACTATTGTTTATATCCTATTATGTCTCAGACAGTCCATAAGTATTAATAAGGGTTTATATAATAATTCTTAACGGAATAGCAGATGGAGGGTATTATATTAAGTTGTATTATTATTAAAACCTGATTATCCAGTCCAGTCATCCACAAGGGTATCACTTCGCAGCACGTATTTTCGATACCAAGGCATATAGACATCAGTTGCCCAGCCAGCCAAACGACGAAGGCCAGCAATGGTCTGGTACATCTTCAGCATATTTTGCGTGGACCCGAATTCCTGTTCCACCCACAAAATAGTCTTTGCCTCAGACTTGCCCTCAGCCTCGGACTCCAGGGTAGAGAATACAAAGCACCAGCGGTGGCCCTGTATGATGATGCCCGGAAGAAACTTCAGCTCCATCAAAGCCGTTTTTGTAGCCGCAAAAACGGTCTCTTGGTCTGTGTCAGGCGGCAAAGTAGACCTTACTTTATCCGCAACGGCCAATTCCAGAAACTTCCAATGCGCTGATTGCCACACGCCCATTTGCAGCTGGGCTGTGTCAAGATCTTTGCTTGGATGCTTCGTCTCAATGCCGAGAACGATTGGCCGTAATTGTAATGGCTGATAGTCAGTATGGTTGACTGTGTCTGTGACTGTCCGTCGGCCGAGATCCTTCAGAGCCTGTATGTCACGACTAGTCTTGCTATAGAAACATATGTCAACCAACTTTTGCCTTACAGACCACTGTAGAAAATTGCGATGTGGTCGGGCGGTTGCGCTGCAGATGGATTAGTTCTCAACTCTTTGTACTGCGGTGTATTCACATACCATGACATAAAGTCCAGCGGCTGGTTCGGATCTGAGCTTCTGAAAACGCTCTTGAGAAGTGGATGGTGAACTTCCATATTCCAGCCGACTTCCTCGTGGCCATGATTAAAGCATTCCTTGGCCTGCACACGGATTTCCTCAAGCTCGGCCCAGTTGGGGATGCGCCCGGGTAGCTTGCTCATGTCTGTGTGAGTAAAAGCATTTTGCCAAAGCTTCGGTTCCAGCATGTGTTCCTTGACTAAGTGGAGGATCTCATCCTTCATCCCCTGTGGCAGAACGTCCATTCCCACGTTGATTGCAACCATCTCTGAGACCAAACTGGCAGCCACGGTAGGTGGGTCATCAGTGTCTAGTTGCCTGCATTCCATCCCCCCAGCTGTCAGCCGCAGGCCCATCAACTGCCTCCTAGGTGAGGAAGCCGTTGTGGACATGTCACCTTGTTGCGATGACGCGAGCGATGATGGCAGCGACGTTGACGATATGGAACTTGCTTTAGAGCCCTTGCGTTTGGCCCGAGGAGTAGTTTGGTCATCACCGCCAATCCGTGGTCTCTTGGGTGTCTGACCCATCATATCTGCGCCGTTCAGCGAATGCGGTGGTGTGAGTTGATCGTGGCGTGTTTTCCGCTTGAGCACAGCTGGGCTGTCGCTATTCCAATGATCCGGTAGTTTACTAAGCCACAATTTAATGCGGCTGTCGTTGAGCATTGCGGAGAATTAACTATCTGCTGTGTCGGTTATCCCGGCTTCAACTATAATAAAGAACACATTTGCGGAGAATTAATAATGTGATAATGATATTGGACGCATATGTGTAGAGTGTCAAAATGAACTCTAGGCGGGGAAATTGCTATGGCAACGGAGCGTTATTGATTAGTCATCGAACTCCCGCCCCCAGTCCCCAGTGCAGACTAAGCTCGATCAGGAAAGGTAACTTGTGTGTTCTGGAGACTTTCTCAGATCTATCAAGATTCTGATTTGGGGGGCCGATAACAGATACGCCTGTGTTTTATTTGGGAACTGCGGCGACTAACAGCCGAACTGCTGCATTGTCCCACATGAGACCAACTATCGGTGAGTCTGTTCTCCACGAGCTGGTCAGCGATCTGTTTATCACCAGTTGGATTGTTGCGTCTAAGTCTTGCATCCTCAGTACTTCAAGGAGCTTTCAACACGTTAACAATGCATGCCCGTTATATGATTCTCGGCCATCTCGGATGGCGGCCGGCTTTATGTCCGTCTTTGTCGTCGCAGCGGTTGTTCTCGTAGGTCATACAAAAGAGCACGGCTGATTCCAGTGCTTTCCTACTGTATATCGTGGCTACTGGGTAACCGGGTGTGCTTCGGGGTTGTGATAATATAAATATGTTTTTCATTGAAGTGGAAGCCCGCCTGCTGCTAGATAGATAGAGTCTCCTGGGCTTCGACATGTATCAACTTTAAGATCGAGTTCTGCCAGTGCCGTCAAATACACATAGGAATAACTTGCCCTCCAAGGGACCGCAAAATAGACCAGACAGGTAATGCTGGTACCTTCAGAACCGGACTACTCTATTTTGTGCCTCTATACGGTATCCCGCCGTCCTCATAGTTCACGCATCTCTGTCTCCACTGGCCACTTCGAAATATGACGGTGGGCAGGTCTAGAAGAAGTCGTATTTCATCGAATTGGCTAGCGCACTAATTTCTCATGTCGAGGGTCTCGACTCTTGAGCTGGTGGAGGCCTACCAATGACTTGTCAATAATGCATCTTAGTTTCACTAGTTCCTCACTAATGCTCTTCCTGAGTGAGTCCCTTGGCTTTCAGCTGGTCTCTTCCCTCTTATGGCACGAAATAAAAGAGAAGGTCAGCCGTGCTCGCGTGCCAAGCAGTTTCGATCTCTTCTAATCATTTCGTTCGTATCTCTCGTTAATTAACAAAATGCATTGCACCGCTTTGCTCTCGCTGGCCTTTGTCTTTGGCGCGGTAGCAGGTCCATGCATGCCGGGTACTTCAGGTAAGTCTTGAGAAGACAACAGTTTCTCATAGAAAACCGCCTCCTAACCTCAGCAATGTAGTCACCGCTGACTCGTCTACTTCAATAGAAGCATCTGAGACTTCTTCACCATCTGCAACTTCGTCTGCCGACTCAAGCTCCTTATCCCAATCAACGAGTCTCTCGACCCTCCCTAGCACATCTTCTACTACAGACTCGACAGTTTCGTCAACCACTTTCGACTCAGCGACGGGATCGACAACTGTCTCAACTAGTTCAACCACCCTTGCCGTCACCTCTTCCGCCACGTCAGATGCGACGACCTCATCTGCCACTGCCACCTCTTCTCCAGCCCTAGGGAACTTCAACGCAATCGCCCAGGGCGGGTGGGCAGATGGTACACCAGCCAGGCTTCAACCCCCAGCGTACGGCGACATAACCTTAGGCACATACAACCCTGGCAACGCGCCAGTCGGTGTCCTTTCCATCGAGGAGGGCACTGGTTCCCTTTTAGTCGACCGCTCTAAGATATGTGGGTTTTATAGCCCTTACCAAGAATCAGCTTCGTTATATACCTGCAACGCGTCGCCCCGCTCCAACGAGGCGCCTGTCACCTGCACCCTGGGACAGGCGGATGGAGGCCACCTGAAATGCAGCGCACCAGCCATGATTTGTATTGAGGACTTTGACGATGAAAACGACCCAGTATGTTATACTACTGGAAGTGTTTGGACCTACTTTACGGCTTTCCAATTCTTGGGCAATTATTTCCTTTTGAACATAGGTTCTCTGGCTGCTCAGTCTCAACGAAGCTATGTCCCAATTGACCTCATCATCCAAGCTGTGTAGTTTATGGATCTGCGAGTGGACTCTTCAAAACCCGGAGAAGGGGGACCAATGTTGGGACAGTGTTCAATTTACTATGCCCTTGGAAAATTCCGAGGTACGTGCACTAGCACTGCTCCTTAGAAAGTTTGCGCAGGATTCTTCTGTAAATAATAGGCCCGCTTCGTTTGAAAGAGTTGGAATGATACTTCCTTATCACATGTCCATTAATCCTGATGATGGTGGTAGGCGGATTGGATCTAATGGAAGGAGTTATATCACGGAGCAAGTCGTGGCTATTACATATACCTATATATATATATATATTAGGCATATCTCATAATTGGCTATTAGATACACCCTGTAGGGATCATGCACCACTGATTTATTGACCTAATAGTCTTATATTGTCCTAAGTTAGCAATGGTGTGCTCATGTCTAATATGCCTAATTCATCCCCAGACAGCCAGGTTAACAGGTCGACAGGGTCTTCATCCTGCGCTGATGTATCCTCGACAATGGCAGTTGGGGTGGCTGTTTCTGTCTCTTGTGGCATTTCCAGCCGGAAGTCGATATGGGGGGCCAGGTCTATGAGTCCCAGGACGCTTTCAGAGTATTTTAGCAGTGTAGGCAAGAGATGTGATTGACATCCGCGGATAGTAGATAGGGACTCTATGACTGCGCAGAGCAGGTCCTGAGGGCCGGTTTCGAAAGATGAGCAGCTAGAGCTCGGTAGCATGGCGGTATCCGCAAGACTGACGCCAACATCAAAGAGCTTTTGTTCCTAGAATGTGTCACCTAGGTTAACTCAATATTGACAACCTCTTACTCACCATTCCAATTCCATGACAATCCTTTGATTTCGGGCCCACAGATCCCAGCGCCGACATGATAATCTTGCCCGCATCGATCGGCAGGCTTGGCGGCAGCAGCACCCCAAAGTTGTATGCCGACGAGGACGGTTTCTTCCCGACTGCGAGGCGCCACATGCATATCCTCAGCCACTGCTGCGTGATGAGCGTATCGAAGCGCTGGCTCGGGATGACGCTCTGGTCGGCCTGGATGGTGCACAGCTTGTCGTTGATGGTATGAACGAGCGACAGGTCCTCGACCTGGTTGCTGTCGCTGGGGTTTTGCCACTCGTAGAGCGACCAGGGGAGGGACTCGAAGAGGCGGATGTGATTGATGAAGTCGTTCATAACGATGGGACAATCTGAATCGATAATCCGGGGCTTTATGATAGAGCTGCGGAGCATAACTAATCGGCGGTGTTGAAGGGCAAAGGTTCTGTTGGTCAGCTGTTGCACAAGCCTTGCTTACCAGGGACCTTACCGTTCTGTGACAAAGAGCAACCAGAAGACGCGTCGCCTCTTTTCCCGTTCGATATCGGGTAGATCGTGGTACCCTGTCTCGCAGGTAATATCCATCGACTGAGCAAGCGAGATGCTCTGGTTAAGGTAGAACCACGCATGCCGAGGATTATTCAGGTTTCCGTAGCTTGCAAAGAGGAAAAAGGAAGTTAGTATGGAGTCGAGGGTCATATCGTCTATGACGTTGTACTGGCGGAGCGACGTCTCGGCAAGGTGGACGAGCTTCTCGCCTGTGAGATGCGGCTCCGGCGGTATATCTACCTCCAGTCCTTCGCCAATTGGGGCATTATCTACCCCCAACTGCATCCTAGTGGCGGCGCAGAGGGCAAGAATGAGTGCGTATCGCGAGGGGTGCAGCTCTTCCAGCCGGCCTGCGTCAGCGAGGAGCTCGTCGCCGTCGATAACGGGCATGATGGGGAATAGGGTTTTGAGGAAGAGCTGGATGTGGGCGATGAGTGAGACGGATAGCAAGCTGGTTTGACCCGGTCTCTCGGGCAGTTGATTCATTAAAGGCAACACCGTGTTGAAGTCGTTATGCTGAGTGATGACCTGTGTCGATGTTGGCGTAGCAGTAGGACTCTCCGGACTGCGGCTGATGTCCCCCCCGAACCAGAGTGGCGCCGCATCCTGGCTCATGGTCTGAAAGGAACTCGAATCCTTGCCAAAATGGGCCAGCCTCCGCCGTAGCTCCAACTGCCTGCGTCCCTTGCCCTCCTTGGGGCCCTTGCGGTGGATGGTGTGAAGGTACTGGCACAGGAGGTCCGCGGCGTGGCAGTTCTTGCATGGCTGCCCGCGGTCGCATTTGACCTTGCGGAACCGGCAGCTGTCGCACGCTTGGCGAGGCTTCTCTCGGTTGCCGGCCATGTTGGGGTGGAGTTGCATGGGGATGGGGAGTTAAGTTGGGAGTGATTCTTTGGAGGAGATGAAGTCTGGTAGATCACTGCGGCTCTGCTGGACGCCTGGTTCTCCGCGAAACATCAATTAACTTTGACTAGTAAGTTACATCACCTGCCCTCCCCGATGGAGCACCCCTCACCGCACACTGATAAATGCCTCAATGTCGGCCCGATACAATGGTTGCCCGGATAAGTTACAGCCTCTTACCTTACGCAGCAGTTGATATAAGTAGTAGTAAATGAGTACTACGGAGTATCTTCATAGAGAATCAATATTACTAATTCACTAGTAATAAATGGTGTATTTTTTACTATATCATAGTAGCTTACCCCTGCCTCTCCTCAAATATATCCACGCTCAGCTCCCATCAACTCATGCCCTAGCATATACGCCGAGTCACTAGATGGCCACGTTGTTAATCTTTCCAGTGATGCCATCAATGACAGCTGTATCAAAAGGATCGACAACGGTAGTCGCAAATTGGCGCGCGGGCACCTTCTTCGCAAACAGAATATCGAGCTCGTGGTACGACCGGTTCCAGGTCTCAGGTAGACGGAAGTAGCTCCAGACAAACATACAAAAGCAAGAACCGCCCCAGACAAACCCAGTATAACCCTTGAGGTTCCACGCCTGCGGGTTCATAAAGTACTGCTGCAGAGTGCCACCAATGGTGCCCATGATATTAGACGAGTCGCGAGCGAGACAAATGGTCTTTTGTCGAAGGCGAGTCGAGCCCATCTCGGCAGGGAGAGCCCAGCCAAGCTGGCCGGCAGATAGCTGAAAGATGAAAGTCCAAAGGAGTGTGAGACAGGCCTGTGTCATGGCGACGGCCGAGATATGAGTCCAGACGTTGAGAATACCGATGAGCATGAGCACAAAACACATGCCGCCCATGCCCCAGACGTAAATCGTTCGTCGGCCAAAGTTTGGCATAAGGACGAACCAATTGACCAGACAGCCAAAGAATGCCAAGCCGGTTCCTCCAAGCGTAAGAGAGTAGGTCGTGCTCGTTCCGAGACCAACTTGAGAGAAAAAGTAAGAGCTGTTATACGCGAACGAGATTCCACACAGGATCTGGCCAGCAAAGACGACGCAAGCAATCTCGGTACGGCGGAGCTCAAATCCCTTGAAGCAGTCCCAGTAGCTGGTTCCGACCTGTAACTGCTCCTCGAGGTTATTGGTGTAAATGATGGTGGAAAGTGTCTTCTGAGGGTCGACATTGGTTGCCTTTGATGACTGCAGGCGGCGCAGAGACTCTTCGGCTTCCTGCAGCTTGCCCATTCTAACCAGATACCAGGGAGATTCAGGCGATATCCAGATGAGAGGAATGAGAAACACGGGCCAGACCCATTGCAAGGCAAAGGGAACTTTGTAGCCCCATTCATCAGTGCGCGTGGAGAGTCCTTTGAGAACACCAGCCGAAATCAGCTGGCCAATGATGAAGCACATATTCGTGTACGACGTCATGTAGGTCCGGAGAACTGGTGGTAGAACTTCCGAAGCGTAGGCCGGGGCCGTTGTGGCGAGAATGCCCCATGGGATACCGCAGAGGATCTCGCCAACAACCAACGTGGGCAAGTTGGGGGCAAAGAAGACGATAAAGATGAAGGCAGTGAGAGCAGCCAGAGCGGCTAGCTGCACTCGTCGAGAGCCATACTTGGACACGAAGTAGCCACACATCAGGCAGCCAAACACAGAGCCGACTCCTGCGCCCTGAGATAGTCCAGCTTGCCAAGCCGGGGTCAACTGGTATCCCGTTGGTGTCTGTGGAGTAACTCCCACGTATCGGCCGTATCTAATCAAGAAGGACGCTAGATTTCGCACAGTAGTCAGCAACCAGTTTGCATCTTCACGTTTGAGACAGACAGTACTTACGATAGGCAAAGAAATTGGAAAGGAGGTTCGTGTCGTAGCCTTCCATGATGACACAGGTAGACGACACAAGCGCCCACATGATGGCCTGAGGATAAGCTCGGATGGCATCACGAATGCTGAGTTCGTGTTCATCGGCAGTGCCTTCCAAAGCAGCCTTTTGGAGCTTGGTGTTATGGATTGTCGCTACCTTGACAATTTCAGTCAAGGTCGTCTCGAGCTCGACTTGGTTGACCGAGTGCGAATCATGCTTCTCCATCGTGTAGGGGAGTGGTGTCTGGTAATTCAGTATGAAGCAAATCGAGGCGGGTGGTGTCGATCTGGAGAAAACTATTTTCGATGGTCTGGGGAACACATATATAGGAACTGGTTGTCAATGAAAGTGAAGGCGATCAATGTGGTATCTCCAAACGACACTGTTTTGCCCAGTCGCCTGATGGGAAGATAGTCTCGCCACAGAATCGAAGGGGAATTATTCGGACAGATGCATCGAGGAAGAGTCTGGACCGCAAGAGCTAAGTTGGGTTACCGGAGCACCTAGAAGAATTAAGTTTGTCGGGCCGAGATGTCCCCTCGCCAAGCATCGACAAAACAGCTCATCGGCTGATACAATCAAGTCCAGGTCGCGAGAGGAGAGGCAGAATCCCCCATGGGGAGGCTCTACAGTCTCCACACCGATTTTCTGGGGAAGCACGGGGACAGTCGACGCCACCGGGCCTTTGACTCGCAGAGTCCGAGTATTACCCCTTTTAGACAAGTCTTGCAGTCCGGTGCTTCTAGTCTAAAGTCTAAGTTAGACTAGAGGCCAAGGGTTTTTCTAGGAGTGATTGATGATACTGTATCAAAGGTTCTTACGCTCCTGCGGCCTCACAGCGCGATCGCTATCTGACCGAACTGTGTTAGCACTGGGATATAATGCTATGATGTGTTATAAAGGAGTTCTTTATTATAGGCAGTTGAAGCCGGGATAACCGACACAGCAGATCGCTATCTGACCGAAGAGTCTAGTATGGAAAACTGTCCCGCGTGAGAGATAGCCCCAGTAAGTTAGGGCCTAATACAGAGCTGCACTCTAGATAACTAGGATTTTAGCTCGAGATATTATAATATATAAAATTAGCAGGCCTATTATCTTATATTTAAACCCTATTAAGCTTAAGACTATACTATTTATTTTATTATTTTCCCTTATAACTATTAAGGTTATTATAATATTAATCTTTAAGCTATAATATTATTACTTTTTAATACTTAAAATAAAGCCTAAGAGATATTAAGATTACTAAGATATTTTTATATTTTTAG
>NKCI01000376.1:0-21857 GCA_003946985.1 Fusarium duplospermum | reverse complement strand
AAGGTAGAAAAGTTTAACTTATAGAGGTTTATATTATAGCTATTAGTATTAATTAACCTATTAGGAGTTATATAGTAGTTTAGGTAGCTTAGATATAGAATCTCGGCGAATTACTAAATTATAATTAGCGTATATATTAACTTTAAATATGATAGAATATAGGGATCGAAGATGTTTTGCGCTATGTTCACATATTGTCTGAGCCCAACCATGTGTTAGCGGCGGCCTCGGTCAACAGTCTCTAATACATTGACAGAGAGTAGACTTGCCTAGATGGCGTGACTTGCACGATGCCTAGTATATCTCCTGAGGAGGATACCTGGGACTGGATAAGGATGGCAGAAGACTGCTCTTGTCTTGCTCGTTGTTTTGGGGCCAGAACAGAAAATTTGAAGGCGCCATTATGGTACCAGAAGTCTGATTTTGTGAATGCCGTGATGCTGCTTGTCCGTATGGCACTTGGATTCCTGGACAGAAGGTGTCCCCATTGATTGTTCAGCTGGACAAGGTCCGAAGCAAAGGTCTGCATGTCTACAAGGAGTCGAGGAAATTGCGGTAGAAACTGACGGAAGGCAAAGGTCTCCGCTGATAGGATACCTACCAGCCCATCCAGCGTTGGAATAGTATGGAACATCCATGAGGATTCTATCCACGCCGTAACACAGAGAGGGGCCTTCGTGAGTTCGACGAGAAGCGCTAAAAGTGCAGAGCAAGGCTTCCTCAAGCAGGCTGGGGCGATTCCTAGGCCTTCAGGGGGCGATTGTTCCGTAAACTTAACCAAGTGCTGTGACCAAGCGAGAGCGTATTGGAGTAGAGGAAACATCACGCCCACAATCGTGCACATCTCGAGGTCTCTGGTCTCCCGCCCTGGCTGTATTGGGCTGCGGGGAACATCGTAGATCTGATAAGAAAGAAAGACGCTCGCAGCATCAAGATGCCGGCGCTGGAGATCCACGAAAAAGGGGCTCCGTTCCATCTGGGCGCCCGGAGTGGTGATGAAATCGCGAAAGGAGAAATGTAGGAAGGCAACCTTTTCATTCGGTAGCACCTCCACGAGAGCACCGCACATGGAAGGCAGAGCTGATTCCAGGTTTGGTATGAGGTCATCCTTGTGCGTTGCAGTTCCCGGCTTGATGGAGATGGCGAACTGGAGCTCGAGAACGCTCAGGGGCCTCAACGCGACGGCGATAAGCTAGAAAATCCTTTCCACTTTTTCCCGTTGGCGGGCGTAAGATCTTTCCAGCGTGCGGAGGATGGCGCTGTAGATACCCTCGATCCCCTCGACGGTGTTGCTGTCAAAGATGGCTTCTCGCCGGTCGTTGAGCGAGAGCGCGTTGCAGTTGAGATACTTGATCATGAGTGATGCCCACAAAAACATGCCAGTAGATTTGTCTGTGAGCTTCTCCACCGTTTGTTGGACCCCGTACTCCATCGGTAGGAGTTTCCTCTTCCGTAGTCTTTTAACTCTGGGTGTGAGGTATCGAGAGATATCATCTCGGTTTTTAGTGATATCAAGGTCGAAGCTTGAACAAGACGGGAATGAGTCCGAGATGTCAACACTTGGTCGACAGAACAAGAGAGTCTTGACATTGGTCTCATCATGTAGGGTTTTGAGCAGAGAAAGAAATCTAGGCCCATCCGTACATTCATCGATTCCATCAGCAAGGAGAACAACATCGTTAAGTAGGCCAAGGATGAGCGTGAGGCATTCCATGACTTGATTCTTTCTCTGTTCAAATTTAATCTCCATAAAAGTCGATTCTTCCAACATCAGTTCACTATGGAGCAGGCTTTGGTGGCTGTGCATTCTGTTGAGTAGGTCTGCAAAGCGCAAGTCGAAAGGCTTCCAGAAAATGTCGGTGATGACGGACGCCTTGTATAGAATCCCTTGAGATATTAGGCGAAGCTCGTCGTACGGTAGTTGACTCAATGAAAGAACATACCGCCCTGTTTGCTCGAGAATATCTTGCAGGCATCTTGACAGAATTCGATGATGTCGGCATAGACGTAGCCTAGAGACTTAGCAACACGGAGCTTGCGAGTCTCATAGGCCTTGCGGTGGTATTCATTGGTCTCAATCTTGTCCCATCTCTTGACCACTTGCTCGTAATAATCAGCATAAAGCGGGAGCCTGTCAGTGATCTTCTCAAACATGACCAAGATCTTTTCAAGAAACGTCCGAAAGTTTGAACCGAGCTACCGAAGAAAGTTGTCAACACGATCACCGATGAGACAGTCCCTCGCCCCCAAGGGACTTGAAGACTAACCAGAAAAATAAAACGAATCGCACCCCAGGCGAGAGCAGCGTATTCCGGGTTGGACTGGACAAATGTCCCCACGACAGCGAAAAAGGGGGTCCAGGACGTGGCCACACGGTCAATTCTTCCACACAGTTTTGAAAGCCAGTGCTTGTCCTTGTACTTTCGGCAACTGGCTTCTAGGTCTTGGATCATTGCCTTGGGACTGTCGTATTCGCGGAAGATAGATCTGTCGGTTGCGGGAAGGGAGAGTCGAAAGTTCTTTGCGACCTTGGAAAAGAGATCCTCAGCCTCACCTACGCTGGAACGTCGATCAGTCCCAGCTCAACACGGGTCTCATTTCCCGAACTAACCTAGCCTCGCCTTTGGTTGCCATGGTGGTAGTCTTTAGCCGTCTGTTTACTCGTCTCGGTCAAAAGCGGTCGTTGTCTATAGGAAATGCAATCGAGCTTAGAAGGACAAGAAAAAAAGTGGCCAGCGGGGAAAGCCCCTGTACCTTATCCGAGTGGCGACTCGACAATTGAAAGACGCACACTTGTGGCTAATCCTACATCGTGTGTGGGGTGTTGAAAATGATGGTGGCGCGACCAAATCGCATCACCTTGCTTCCAAGCTGCATGTTAACTCCGCCCAACTACCATGGCCCTCATTAGGCAGCAATCTAAGCCTACAGAGCGATTTCGGGGAGCCTCGCTGTTGCAGAAAGCCATAGTTGCACCCCTGATGGTGTAAATATGAATCCGGTTACCTTAGCTCAGAGTCCATGAGAATACAGCCCATCAAAAGCTACCATTCAGCCTACATAGCCACTCGCAGGGAATTGTTCAAGCAGGTCAAGCGCAAGGCGCATTTTAATTGCATACACATCCCAACCCAACACCGGGATATCTATGCAACTATGAGAGTGTGTCAGTAATTACATATGTTCATGCCTTATTCATTGGTGTAGTATCCCGTCGGCATAAGCAACAACTACTCTCCATTCTTGACCTCTCGACACTTCTGTGTGGCCTCTGGCACAATAGCATGGCTTACCTATCTGTAGGCCTCTTCCATTACAGGGAACACAGACTGATACTAACTGTCTACAGAGCGATGACAAGGCAATATCTGCCAATTACTGCTCCACCTTTGACCAGCCTCGCCTCTTTTCTAGCAGCCATCCCAGGTCGGGTACGGCTACAGCGGCATGGAACTTGATCCGGTTTCTCGCGGCGGGCCAGAAACTTGGGATACAATTCTTGCCAATAACATGGGAAGCTCAGAGGCAATCCATAGGCAGTGGAGCGACGAGCCAGATCAACCAGGCTCTGATGAACGCCGAAACAAGCCTCGCCTTCAAGTGTGTTTCAGTTAGGGATAAGATCGACAAGTCCGAGGCCGAGGTATTGGCCTGTGTCGTCAACGAGATGACGGCTCTCTGGCATCCTGCCATCCGAAATGATGCAAACATCCTTCAACTGCAGGGGTTATGCTGGGATATTTCCCCCGACATCGACGCGGAGCCGTCCAGTGATTCTAGTGAATACAAGGTCTGGCCGGTCCTGATATTCGAGATGTCACGCTTTGGAGACTTGTATCATTTTGCAAGCCTACCAATTGGACGGGAGCTCAGCATCAGCCAACGGCTGCAGATATGCCGGGACATTGGCAGTTCCATAGCACGCATGCAGTCTCATGGCGAGTGACTGGAAGTTTTGCATCACCTCTTACTCATGCTCCCTAATAGGCATCATCCACGGAGACATAAAGCCCCAGAACGTGCTTGTATTTCGCGACAAGGATGGGCCCTTTACACCCAAGATGGCTGACTTTGGCTTCTCGACCTGGTCCGCCGCCGATGACAATCACATTATCCTTCCTCAGTCATGGCCTTGGAATGCACCAGAGATAAATGAGTATCCTACCTTTACGCCACAGCAAGCGGCCAAGACAGATGTCTTCTCCTTTGGCATGCTCTGCTTGTGGTTTCTTTTCGAGCAGCAGCTCTCGGGCATGGTACCACTTCCCGAGAAAGCACTGTCAGTTGCCGCCTCTCTCACAGACCAGCACGTCCATCAGCCATTAAGGCTACTTGATGAGCTGAAGAGAGAGGACGCTTTAACTAAGTTTGCAAGCCAGCTAGTCATGGCAGAGACAGGCCTGACCCCCGAGACGAGAGCGATGCTACAACTCTTCTTCAGCGGGTGCCTCGCCTGCGACCCACAGCTTCGAGATGCCGACGTGCAGCATTCGCTGAAAAACATCAGCATTCACCAGTAAGGCCTCCAAAGCTCGTCACGGATTTTCCTAATCGACGTTACAGGGAACAGCCAATCTCACAACCCGTCCTCCCAGATGTCTATTCACCTGCGGATGGCGACTTCAAGGTCAGACACAATCCAGGCACCTCGCACTCTAGCTAATGAGATCAGCTTGGATATTCTCTCCTTTCATTCTACCTCTCCGACTACCGTCTTCGATGCTGCATTTTTAAATCCCTACAGACCGCCGTCAAGGATGACCCAACGAGTCCCCTTTCTAGCCAACTGGCACTCTGCTATGCGCTTGGATTCGGCCATTCGAAACTCGAGGAACCGCCAATTCCTCTCACGTGCAGCAGAGAAGAACTTCAGCTTCAGATCGAAGAAGCCGTAATCGAAGAATCTAAATTGAAAGATAATTCCGGCGCCTTGTATACTGATCTAGCCGATAGAGGCCACTTCTCGTGGATCATGATTCCCGATATCCAACGGGATCATGATGCTCTACAGACGGCCGAAAGAGTCACAAGGGAAGATGTCAAGAACCTCGAGTCGATACTGGGTGTTGGACACCCAGTCGTCAACCCCGTCAAGGCCGTTCTAGCCCGGATAAAGATTAGGCAATGCGAATGGGGGGAGGCCGAAGAAATAGAAATGCAGCTTGCAAGTGCCTATGAACAGACTATGGGACCAGAAAGCCGCGAGGCCTTACGCAGCATGGGCCATCTGGCCATGATATACACCGAACAGGGTCGTTGGAGGGAGGCCGAGCAGGAATACGCAGAGCTTCTGGAAATTACCAAGACATCAAGCGGCCCAGATCACCCGGATACCCTGGTCAGAATGTCGAATCTTGCAGCGACACTGTGGCAAGGGAGTCGCTGGCTACAGGCTGAGCAATCACAGACGGAACTAGTGGATGCTGCCAAGCGAGTATTTGGTCAGGACCACCCTTTGACTATGACAAGCATGTCAAACCTCTCACTAACACTCCGGTCTCTGGGTTGCTGGGAAGACGCCAAAGAAGTCGTTGATCTCAGCAAGAAATCCATCGGCCCAGAACACCCGACAACTCTGGGCAGCATGACAAATCTTGCAGCTATTTTTGCAGGTATGGGACGTATGGAAGAGGCTGAGAAGCTTTAGGCGGAAGTACTCGCACTGAGTCAGAGAGTTATGGGAACGGAGCATCCAGAAACGCTGACTCGGAAAGCCAATCTAGCACGGACACTCTCAAAACGTGGCCGATGGGATGAGGCCAAGGACTTGTCTCGGGAAATTGTAGATACCAGAGAGAGGATACTGGGCCCGTATCACGAAGATACACTCACCGCCACCTCGTTCCTGGCGTCGATGCTCCGGGCCCACAATGAGCTTGAAGAGGCTGAAGAAATCCTCCTCGAGGCCGTGAAGATGAGCAGACGGGCGCTGGGCAACGAAGATCCCGTAACCCTACGTCTCATGTCAAACTTGGCGTTGACCTTTTCGGCGCAGAACCGCTAGAAGAAACGTTCAGGACCAGTGTTCAAGGGGGTTAGCCCGCCTCGATAATGAGGAAGAGGGTTTCTGACACGGTATTGACATCTCAGTACACGCTCAATGCCAAAAGATAGTCACGAGCGTCGCGGGAAAATGGTAGGCTACGTGATCGCTCTCGCTCCTCTCAATTGTGTGCTCCCCCAATTTCCTCGGGAGGGCTCAACCACCAAGTTTACAAGGGGCTTCTCCTGCACCCTGCAGCGTGAGAGGTGCTGTAAACGTCCACTCTCATTTGTAGTTGACAAAAGAACCCACGGTGACAGAGCATAAGCCAGCGGTGCCCAACAAGAGCGGATAGTGGCGAAGTACAGCACATACTTGGGCAGCGTTGGGTGCTGTGGCGTGTGCTCTTGCAGCATCAGACATCCATGGATCCAATGGCTGGCTTAGTTGGGGCACTCATGGCCAGGTCTGCCTGAACGGTGTCTCCCCTGTCCCCTGAGGTATTAAAGAGCTCTAAGTAAAATTATTATTAAATATTATTAAAGGTTTTTCTTATATTTTTTCTCTTTACTAAAAAATCATAAGTATAATTTAAAGGTTAATATTACTAAAAGCTATTTTATAAATTCTTGTTTAATTTCTATAACTAAACAGATTTATTATATTTAGGTATTATAATAAAGTACTTATCGCTAAGCCACTACGGCAAAAGTGAAAGATACCTTTCAACAGGTACCACAGCCAAGCTAGGTTATATCCTTCGTCGCAGTACTTCATCCCCCTGCCTCACTGCTTCCCCGACCTCAATTGTAGACACGTGCTTTAATATTATTAGCTGATTTTCAATTATGCCTTGCACTGAGAAAATGCCTAACTAACTATCCGCTCAAAAGGTCCTAAATCGTCATCCAAAGATGCCTTCCAGCTTCTAAGTTTCCTCGGGCGGTCCTGAATATTTTTTTCCGATCGCAACATGATCATATTTTACTTCAAACTAAACCAAGATTCAATACTCAGTCAATATTCAACATGAGTCTCTGCAGCGTATGTATAAACCTTATGCCAACCTTCATTGGTCCCTACGGAGGCCCAGAATGGCGGACCTTCGTCGGCCCTGACGATTGGATATCGGCACCATGGACCTATCACGGCTGCTCACTAGAGTCTTTCTGCGCTTCCTTGGAAGCTGACTGTCCAGTCTGCTTTTGTGTTTGGAGACATATACGATCTTCACCATACGAGAAGCCATCCAAGCCTGCCCTTGATGACTTTTCCAGTTGGCCAGACAGTGTGGTCTATTGGCGGAAAGCGGACAGATACAGTGTCGTTCTGCGTGTTACGAGCAAGCGAATCCGCGAATAGGGGACAAAACAGAAAATTGTGTTGTCGGTATGGAAGACATCGCATAGGAAATACTTGGGTGAGTTCTCAAATCTCTAAAACTCGGCGCCTATCACTGAGAGGCCCTAGAAGCAACAACGGAATCTCCCATTGACGGGAATCCGCTATCGGAGCCTGCCATACGCCGCGTACAAAGCTGGTTACACGACTGCTCGACAACACACTCGAGGTGCCAAAAGCGCAAGAAGAAGCTCGATGATTTGGTAGGGAGGGCGGTACTGCCACGACGACTGTTGTACCTTGGTGTTTCGTCGTCAAAGACTTGGTCGATTGTTGAAACCGATCAAGATCCAAAGTACTCCGAGTATATAGCGCTCTCCCATCGCTGGACGCCTTCAACGCCGGTCCTCCTTCGGCACAATGTCGTTGATTTCAAGCGAGACGATGACACCAAAGCGGTTGAGAAATCAACTGGCTGGCGCCGGGACGCGTGTCCCGTTGCTACCGCTCAATATGTTTATCCAGACGACACACTCCCACAGGACTATCAAACCGTGATTCAACTATGCCGAAAGCTCTCAGTACGGTATCTGTGGGCCCTGATGGAGACTTCTCTCAGGAAGCGCCAAAGATGATGAACATCTACAGAAACACGTTACTTACATTGAGTATCTGCTGGCCCTTTCCAGAAGAACCAACGTCTGACAAAAGGATCACACCTATCATCGCACGTTCTCCCCCCAGGCGAGAGAGGGATTCAAGAATTATGACTCCTTGGAGCATGACATTGTCGCTTTCGGCTTTTGTTGACCTACTGATGGCTGTTGCCAGAAGACTTCCAGATGACGGTGTGCTGGTGTTATTGGGGATTATCCTCCTGCTGGAGACATCTACTAGCTGTCTTCTTAGCATCTGCTGCATTCTGGCTCATTTGATCTTGTGGCATCTCTCTATTCCTCTTCGGGGTGCTTATCCTAACCCGGATTTGAGTCACGCCTTCGTTAGGCATGAAGACGAATTTTCCAAGTGCGTTTCCGAATCCTCCATTAATCAACGGGGATGGGTGTTTCAAGAAAGAGCACTCTCACAAAGGAATTCTTTACCTGGGCAATGACCAGCTCTACTGGGAGTGCGACCATCTAACGGCAAGCGAAAACGACCCCGATGCCGATACTCGTGACGGATGTCGAGAGTTCATCCACACCAAGACCTTAGAGGCTGCTCAGGTGCCCGCATTCGGCTTGGCCGGGTTGCGTGTTTTATCCTGGCCACGTATGATGAAGGATTATTCGTCAAAAGCCCTGACCTATGACAAAGATCGGCTGGTTGCCATCTCAGGCCTTGCGCGCTTAAGATCCCTGCTCACCCAAGAGCAGTATATTGCAGGGATATGGGTCAACTACTGGCACTTTGACCTTATGTGGTACCCTGTTAGCTGGCGATATCTATTCTATACTCCATCTGTACGGCCTTGGCCCTCTCACCGCTATGTGCACGAGAACACCCCTCCGACCCTACCGTCATGGTCTTGGGCCTCATTCCCCTCGGCGATAGAGTGGTGCAACATCGATGGGCGCGCAATGTTCGAGACTAACAAGATCGACTCATTTGAACTAGGACCAGTGAAACCTCTGGCACACCTCAAGGGCACGAGTGTTCCTCAGGACTTCAGCAACTTCGACGGTGCGAGCCTCGATATTGGGTGCCTTCGTATCCCGGCGACGTTAGGTTCCGAGATCTCTACTCGCAAGGCGCTGTTTGTGAAAGGCCCTTCTCGGATAGTTCTAGAGGACGGTCTGAGCGGGACCTGCAACGGTCCCGTATGGGCTGGACTGTACTCAGAAGAGGTATGGCCAGGTTCAAAACCTCCGCCAACTCTGGATGTTGACGTTTACTTCAGTCGAAGTCAACATTCCTCTCTCCCGTGTTACATCGTACCATTGCATTGCGAGGATGAGAAAATCGGAGGGATTGTTATTCAACAAGAAACATCGCGCGGTTGCGTGAGGCAGGAAGGAATACCAAGGTTCACCAGGATAGGGATGTTCAGATCGGATCGCGAGGGAACTCAGTGTTCTCTGAAGCAGCTAATCTTGAACACAATTTTGAAGGAGGTGCCTAGGCGGGAGCTAGAAGATGGAAGAAAAGAGAAGCCTGGCGCAGCGGAACTATTCGAGTACCGGCTTCGCTCTTACGCCGAAACTGGGAGGTCTATGTTAGTTGATGGAAACCCAGTGGACCGCTGCTCGTTAGGCCACATGCAGGCAAAGTGGGGGGATATTCGTCTTGTTTAGGATAAATAGATTTGCGATCTACTAGGTCGGTTATCCCGGCTTCAACTATAATAAAGAACACATTTCTAACACATCATAGCATCATATCCTAAATAGATTTGCATTGATCTGCTACTTGAGCTTTGGCTATTTTCTTCCCGGTGCGTATGACATCCACCATTCCCTCATCGACACCAATTCCTGGGGCCCTTCATAGGACTGCGTAACTAAGAGGCACTTTTATCTGTTATGAATTCCTCGATGCCTCGGCATTGTCCAACTTCAACCACTTCGGAATCCAGCTTCTAGAAGATGTCTAGTTACCCAAAGTTCCAGCCGGTAGTTAGTGAAAGCTATGTTCCCTGTGCCAAACTTTAGCCTACACATAAAAAAAGCCCGCCCCCATAGTCCCAGCATTGCTCAATTGAGTTCAGTGCGTGCAAGAACGCCATTTTCACCACCATCAAACAAACCCTTGGCTTGGTCAAGGGCATGGAAGTGTGCGGCGATCGTCATGCCCTTTCTTCTCTGGGCCTCGACACGACGCCAATCCCATTCCCTATCGACCGTGAGGTCTATGTCGCTCAAGTCAATAGACATATCACCGAGCTGCTCCTCACTACCCTCGATCCAACCGCCAGGTCTCTCAGGTAGTAGCCCGGCATTATCCAGAATACGCCCAGGATGGACCGTGAGTCGTCCAAGCTTGAAGACATACTTGCTGATCGCCGTAGCCTGAACTTTTTTCGCCCAGCTGTCGGCGGGGTCCGCGCCGGTCCTGACCTCAGAGCCTCTAAACCCAGCATCGAGCCATGAAGTCGGTTTGGCGGTACCCGCAGGGAGGAAGTGCGTCAGGATGTATAACCACTTTCGATCCCAGCAAAGCACCCTGCTCCAGAGCTCATACCTTTTATATAGGGCAACCTCTTTGTGGAATGAACACTGCACGGATCCAAGTAGGATGCCGAGAGCGCCCTTTATCGGCTTACCTGTCTTGGGATCTAGTATGAAGCGGCTGGAGGTGTTGTGCGCCAGGTTGGTCATGGCGGGGCGCAACAGGTAAGAGACCAGGTGTGAGCGGGATACATCGACGTCGGTAAAGAAGGTGCTGTTTGACTTGTGCAAGTTGTAGTCGATCTCGAAGATCGAGGTGTATGTGGTGGTAACGATGGGTTTGAAGAGCGCCCGAGGGCCAAGGCGAGGGCTCCTGCGAATGTACATGTTGTGGATAATATAATAGAAGACGCGGAACTGGCAGGTGTTAGATTAGATGTGCCGCACATGCAATATGGAATTGTTAACTTACCGTCCATGCCAATGGCATGTTCTTCCAATTGACCAGCACGAACATGGTGATCATGATGCGTTTCAGGATCCCAGGTCCCATGAACAAGTCCCACAAGGAATCTTTCCAGTCCAGCATCCACGGCGTAGATGCAGCCAAAGAGATAGTCAGCAGTGCCAAAATAGGCCGGAGCATGACAAAAACATCTGGTCGAGTCGCGGCTTGTGCCATGTTTGAAGAGAAGAGCTCGTGATCTAATCTTCGGCCGTGGTGTGACGCCGTCTTATCCCACTGAGGAGCGGTTACGGAGGAGAGATGACCACTACTGCTTAGAGGAGACAAATGCAACGAAAGCGAAAGGACCGTACGTATTACAGGCGGTTGTTCTGTTATCATGAAAGTTGAAAGGCTGGGTTGAGAGAAGGAAGACAAAACGGGTATCAAATATCGATACAAGAGAAAAACTGCCGAGTCTGACACTTGACACTCCTTTGGGGTTAATTCACGCTCATCGAGCTGCGGTTTCACGACGCTTCGAGGGACCACAGCCCGAACGTGGCAGTGCATCCAGGTTCATTGGAAATCCTCCGGAAAAGAACATCCAAGGGCAACAATCTCGCAAAGATTACGGAGAAAGTCTAAAGTAGATCAAGATGACCAACAGTGAAAAAACTGAGAATAGAAAAAGGGCTCCAGATTGGTCGCGAAAAACAGCATCATTGGTGACTCCATTCTCGTAGGCCTAGGCCTGCATGTGGCTTACGGAAGCCCGTTCACCCTACTTACATTTATCAGGCCTATCACATGCTGGTAGTTTTATCTTGTACATTGCGAGGCTGACTGCCTACCACTGATCCCGCATCTCATTTACAGATGTTACCCGAGATCCCAGGCTGACGGGTCCACTCTCCAAGCTCAAGGACGGGGTATATCTCAATCAGGATAACGAATTGCGATCTACTAACCAAAGTTAGCTCATTCCCCGGGTAGAGAATAGTTAGCTCGGTGGACCTACCATGCTTATTAGACACCACTTGCTTGATAGTCTCAATTAGGATAACAGTTTGCGATCGCTTGATGTCACTATACGTTACGAGACTGCGGCAGTGTGTATCGAGCTCAATAGTCTTAATGCTGATCCAAGGTACGTGTACCGTGCGATACCCGCATTGCACCACGAGAGGCGAAGGCCAAGCGGAACAGGCCCAAGTGGGAACAACTCAGGTATTGGCTTACGTCTTGCACGTACGCATCTTACCGTCATGAAAGAGAACATATGCCATACTTTCTCCATATTACAGTCTGCGAAGGGAAACCGCGAGCGGAATAAGGTCCGATCTGTGGCAGTGTCTAATCTTGGGTAGCAGGGATGAGGTGGTCCATTCTTCCACCCCGTTCATGTCTCTATCAACTCGAATAAAATTAGCAACAGTGAGATGTCTGTTTCTAGGAGTCTAGACTTGAGGGCAGAAATTCCTGGTCCCCTTTATTCTACAAGTTCGCTGCGCTCGCCGCTTTGTACGTACGGATGAAGTCACCCTCATTTTGACCCGGCAACCCTTTCGTTTATTATCAACAAAGTCCTACTACCACCCCTGATTCCTTTCTTTCCTTTCTTGCCCACCTTTTACTTTTTGAGTTGATCAATTCAACAGGTGGCGATATCCATGTCCGTGGCCGACAAGGCACAGGTGTGCCCTAACGGCGCAACCGACTACAAGCCGCTACGTAGTCGGGCTAGAGACATCAACAGGACGCATATTCAAGACGTGCCTCTTACTTGGGGTAACTGGCACAAAAAGGTTGACTGGCTCAACACCACCTTTGTCATCTTCATCCCTGCCATTGGACTCATATTGTCCTACTGGGTGCCCCTTCATTCATATACTGCAATCTTTTCCGCCATTTACTACTTCAATACCGGCCTTGGTATCACAGCGGGTACGCTCCATGTCCGTTTACGTCCAGCACTCAATCTGACTTGCAGTAGGCTATCATCGTCTGTGGTCCCACCACTCGTTCAAGGCCACTCTGCCTCTGCAAATCTACCTCGCTGCGATGGGTGCCGGAGCCGTGGAAGGATCCATCCGGTGGTGGGTAAAAGCCCACCGTGCACATCATCGGTATACCGACACAGACCAGGATCCTTACTCTGTCAACAAAGGTTTCCTGTATTCACATCTTGGTTGGATGGTGATGAAACAGAATCCCAAGCGACTTGGTCGTACGGATATCTCAGATCTCAATGAGGACCCTGTTGTCATCTGGCAACATTGTCATTTCCTATCTTCTGTGCTTATCATGGCTATTGTATTTCCGATGTTTGTCTGTGGCCTGGGTTGGGGCGACTGGCGTGGCGGGTTCATCTATGCAGGAATTATCCGTACTTTTACGGTGCATCAAGCTACTTTCTGTGTCAATTCATTGGCACATTGGCTTGGTGATCAACCCTTTGATGATCGCAGGTCTCCTAGAGACCACTTCATCACGGCTCTCATCACCCTTGGTGAGGGTTATCATAACTTCCACCATGAATTTCCGTCAGACTACCGCAATACCATCGAATGGTGGCAATACGATCCTACCAAGTGGGCTATCATAGCTTGGAAGTTTCTCGGCCTCGCCTATGATCTCAAGCAGCTGCGATCTAACGAGATTGAAATGGGACGTATCCAGCAGTTGCAGAAGAAGTTGGACCGCAAACGAGCTGGTATTGACTGGGGAACGCCTCTCGGAAAACTCCCTGTTATCAGCTGGGACGACTTCACCCGGAGGAGCAAGCAAGGCGAGGCCCTGGTAGTCATCGCCGGCATTGTCCACGACGTTGCGGATTTTATCGAGGACCACCCTGGCGGCAAGGCCTTGATCAGCTCTGGTATCGGCAAAGATGTTACTGCCATCTTCAACGGCGGTGTATATAACCATTCAAACGCCGCTCATAACTTCCTATGCGCCATGCGAGTCGGTCTCCTACGAGGGGGCTGCGAGGTTGAAGTTTGGAAGAATCACATCAATGATTTGGCTGGTCAGAGCATTATCCGTGCAGGAGAACAGGTCACCAAGATTGTCTAGCCTATTCAGAGTGCTGAAACAGCCTAAGTGAACAGAGGACCTTTCCTTTGAAGCTTGTAGAAACCTGAATAGAATTTACCCTCTACTGTTTAGTGTCAAACGTGCCGTCTGACTTTCTTGTTGCCGACTCATATCAAACGTGTACAAAATTACCAGAACACGGCAATTAATCCACACCTGGCCCCTTGCTGACAGGGATCGAGATCCTGCCTTCAAACGAGATACCTGGAGCCAAGAAGTAGTCACTGTTGTAGTCAATCGCAACCACCACTCCGTCGCCTTCTCTTCATGGTCTTCCCTGCATGTACCTTTTAAAGTTGCCCACAGCTTATGCCCTATCGGCCCTTTCCACAAGAGGGTCAACTCGCCGAGGGAGTGGGCTCGGGGATCTCCAGTCTGTCTTTGCAGTTTCTGGCAAATGTTTTGCGAGAGGTGCCGCTCATGCAAGATTGTGGCGCCGGCAGCTAAGCCTTGTAAAATATTGGGGAAAATCACTCCTTCTAATCCTTCCGATCCTTAGGCAATTAGATTTGTTTGGCCACTTGGTCTTGTCTACCGCTTGTGGCTCCAGGGAATTGCCCTGCAACAAACTGGTCAGACCATCATCCTCAAACAAGATCGGCTGTATTACCCTTGACATTGGGTGGCAACCTGGTGGAACCTATCGGCTGGAGAGCATGTTTGCCGGCGGCTCCGTATTGGAGCTAAATATACCATGATTCCCTATCACTGCCACGATTTTAGAGATCCTTGACAACTCCCGATGTTTCAGTCTCAATTGTCCTCCCCCCCGCTCAAGGGTAGAAAAGCCTTCCCAGTCTCGGTCGATCTTTGTTTCTTCAGTCGTCTACTTAAATTGCCGTCTGTATTCCTCGTCCCCAAGGAGTCAATATTTCCTTGTTTAGTAGCCCATCATGCCCGGCCGCGCATTCTCCCATGACGAAACACAAAAGGGCTGCAGCCTAGAAGAGCTCAGCATCATCAACCAACCAGAATATAAGGATGCATGCAGCGACGAGAGACCCGGTGGCTTGCCAGAATGGAAGTGGAAGGCGGCCGTTCTTATCTTCATTATGACCGGCGCTTGTAGTGGTCAGTATCAGGTCGTCCAATACCTAGGACACCATGGAACTAACACAAGTCATTCTTCCCAGGATACGATGTTAGCAACGTGGCCAACATTCAGCCTCGACTCTACGAGGCCTTTGGGAACATCGAACTCCTCCCCTGGATCGGCCTGTCTTACTCGCTCGCCAACTTTGCCGTCTTGTCCTTTGCTCGCAAGATCGCCTACTGCTTTGACCTGAAATGGGTCTACCTTGTCCACCTCGTCATTTTTATGGCCGGCACAGCTATCGGTGGTGCCTCCAATGACATTCAGACCATGATAGTTGCCCGTGTTATCATGGGCTGGGGCGGATCTGTCTGTCAACAAATGTGCGTCAACATGTCGCCGTGGTCTGACATATAGCTGAGCATCTCCTAGTAACTTCTCCTACGTGGCCATCCTGGCCAAACCTGCCGAGACAGCAGGCCTATTTGGTATCCTCAGCGCCATGTGGGCTGTTGGGCTCGTCGTTGGTGGTCCTATCGGCAGTGCTTTCGCCGAGAACAGCCACACTACTTGGCGATGGGCGTTTTACATCAAGCTTCCGATTGTTGGCCTTTGCCTCGCTCTTGCTGTCATTTGCCTCCCTTCGAAGTCTCTCGCCACACCTAACGTCCCTGTCTGGAACCGTCTCGTTAGCACCGACCCTGTCGGTGTTGTCTTTAACATGAGCGTGCCTGTCCTATTTGCCCTCGCAACGACCTTCTCGGGGCCCCTCTGGGACTGGGGCTCGGCAGCATCTACCGCTGTGTGGGTAGTTTTTGCTGTGACCCTTGTTGCTTGGGTCTCGCAGCAGTACTTTTGTACCTTTACGTCACCAGATGAGCGGGCAATCCCGATGCATATGTTGTCCAAGCTCAGACTGCTCCCTATCTGGGTCGCAACAGGCTGCGCAGGCGCCGCTTATGCCGTGACCCTTTACTACACTCCGCTCTTCTACGCTTTTGCCCGGGGCCATGGAGCCATCCAGCAGACGGTTCGCATGCTGCCTTTCATCATCGTTTTTATCTTTGTTGTACTCTTTACCGGCGTTCTCCTCACTATCATTGGCCGTTACAAGATCATCTATCTTTGTGCTGCTACCATTACACTCGCTGCCTCTATTGCAATGGCAACCACCATGAACGATAGGGTCTCCGAGGCGCAGGTAATGGGCATTGAGGCCCTCATTGGGATTGGCCTTGGGATGCAATTCCAGCACGGCCTAGGTATCTCCAACGTGATCAACAAGACCGAGCGTGACCGCGTGGACAGCACTGTCATATGCAACATGGTTCAGATGGGATCTATAGCTATCACTCTCTCCATCGCAGGGTGTATTTTCCAAAACGTGGGCTTCAATCTACTATCCTCCGCAGTTGGACAGAAACGGTACTCGGAGGAGGATATCCGTGAAGCCTTGGCTGGTGTGTCGTCAGTTGTCTGGCAGACCAAAGACCGGCAGGTTGTTGAACGAGGCATCGCGGCTGTGACAGAGGTTCTTTCTAGAGAATTTTACATAGTTGTCGCCAGCTCAGCGATATGTCTGATAAGCGCTATCTGCATGAGCTCGGAGAAACTGGACTATGGCAAGAAGAAAAGTACTAAAGCAACAACCCCAGACTCATCGTAATCATGCTCTGGGGTTATTTGGAAGGCCAGCAGGTAGACAGCTAATAGAAATGGGGTAGTAGTAACGGACTATACTCTTTACACTTTCTTAAAAGAAACTTGAAGTTCCGGCTCAACCTCAACACCCTCAGTGACACCGTGATTCTTCACCTTCCACTCCTCCATCAATCCCGCAAAATCGGCCGGAAGATACGGGGAGAGAAGCTCCTGGAATCTGCTAGACTTTCGATGCGTCTTGAGACCCATGTCATGCATCAACATGTTCACATAGGGCAGACCCTCAAAGACCATATCAGGCAGGTCAGCGCCGTAGCCGCAGGGGAATCGCCACTTGCCCCACTGGGTATGTAGCATAATCTCGTTGGTGATCTCTTCCTCAGTCCCGACGGTATGATCCAGCTTGCCAGCCATGAAAGCAGCGATCCAGTGACCTTGGACAGTTGCACACACAGCGGTGCTAACTGTGGAGATCATACCTGCAAAGGCGAGGTCCTGAGAGTTTACATAGGTGGAGGGGACCATGAAACGGTAGTATCGTAGAGGATTGGCCTCTTTGGGCTTGCCAGTGATCTTGGGCTGCTTCTTCAATCCGGGATAAAGGGCAAGAACCTTGGCGTCTGCGGCTTGAGCCAGAGCTCGTCTTTCATCGGTCGAGTAGGGCAGACCGAGCTGTTCTTGCCCGAGGTTGGCAAACTTGATGGTCGACTCTTTCTGCCAACCTGTTGAGCAGATTATGGCGTCCGTATCGACTCGCTCGCCTGAGGCAAGGATAGCCCGGCGAGGCTCTAGTCGTTCAATTTCATCAACATGCACGCGTATCTTGCCTTGCTTGACAAGATCGAAGAGAGGGCTGTCGTAATTGAGGATGCTGAGGCCACTGCCTGTCCAGTAGGCCGAGTGCCAGGGCTTGAGCTTTTTGAGCTCGGGGTGAGAGTCATACTCATTGGCAGTGATGATGTCGCCGCTCAGGATCGACCAGAATCTCTCCACTACGAACCGGCCGATGGCTGTTTCATGGAGCAATTTCCGGATTCGGGGGTAGCCGTCTGCGTCTCCCCATGGGCAAGGGCTAAACCAGGTCATCCACCGAATATTGAGCAGCTGATCAATCCTCTTTTTGAAGGGAGTGACAAATGGGGGTGCGATCCAGACAGGTCCGTTGCCAGTAGGTCGCACAATCAGATCGACTGTAGCACCATCTTGAACAAGGGCGTAAGCCACGTCGAAGGCAGACTTGGCACCGCCGACTACAATTGCCTTCTTGACGTCCAAGCTGGGAGCCTTCTTGCAAAACTCCTTTGCGTGGAAGAGTGGCGCACCAAACTTGTCGGCATCCTTGTAAGCAGGCATGTTTGGGGTTGATGTCAGGCCAGTGGCCAAGACCAGCTTCGTAGTGTCGATAGATCGAATTCCATCGGGGGACTTGACGGACAAACGCCAGCCCTCACTTCCTTGGCGCTCGACTAGGTCGACAGCAGTATTGAACTGAATTTGATTGTAGACGTCGAAGTGCTTGGAGAAGTCGGTAAGGTAGCGGTGGAGCACAGTGCCGGGGATATGGCCATTTGCCTTGACACCATACTTCTTCTCCTCCATAGGAAAGTCGGGAAACTCGTATGTGCCTCTCATGTTGTTTGACTTTAAGCCGGGATAGAGTCGATTTTTGGACCAAGTGCCACCGCATGATTCGGCCGATTCGAGGACCGCCAACTTGGCTTCGGGGAGGATTTGTCGGATCGCCTTTGCCGCTGCCAGACCAAACCATCCTAATGCCAAGGGTTAGTTTACCGAAGACGGTGATTTGACACGATAACAGTGACTTACCAGCACCCACTACCACAATATCATATGATTCCTTCATGACTCTTGTCGTTGCCATCCCTCGAGTAGTAATAATATAGTTGGGTGTAATGATTGGAAGCGTCTTGATTTGTAACCTTCTTTGCGTAACAGACCTAGTCGTTGAAGTAACTGACCGAAAACAGACGGAGAAAGACATCTTTAACTTTTGAGAATACGGAGAGACAGCCATGATATTTCTTAGCTTATCAATAGTGCTCCAATAGCAATTACATTCCTCTCAACAGGGCAGCTAATAGCAAGGGTGCGTATCCGGAATCGTTTGGCCTCAGCCGTTCTCCCCTCCAACACACGGCAAATCGCAGTACACCGTTGGTGATCCATCCGATACACCACTGTCAACACACTGGTGTAGCCATTTCGGCCTACCAGTTCCGCTGGCCAGAGGATTTCGCAACTTCCGACGTGGTTCATACCGTCTTTCCCGAATGGCAATGTGTGCGTTGCATCCTATCACTAGGAACGGAAGAGCCGCCAAAGAATCTTAGCAGAACATGGGCGTTTCCAATCTGGCTGAATGGCCCCAACTCCCCGCCAAGTAGCTTATCTTGATCACAGATCGCCAAGCCCCCTCCTATCATCTTCCACTTGTACGTAAATTGGGAGTCCAGATTGGTCGTGTGATAACAAGTCGGAACGCTACTGTCCGTCGTCGCTTGGTGTCTAGTCTTCACGGGGGCCCGGGGTCAGTTCCAACTTCATCTGGGGTAACACCAAATGGCGTCTGCAAGTTCTCCTATCTAGAGATTCATTGACTATGTTGACTAGGCCTGGCCTCTAAAGCTTCCAGGGGCATGGTAAAGAACGCTACGGTAGTTCCGATCGGAAGTTCCGAGCGGAATGAGACAGGGATCCACCCTTATCTCTCGAACCGTGACTGGACCATCAATCTCGCCGCTATAACGTAGCGAAGTGACTATGCCACAATCAGTATAAGTCTGAGTGCATTGCCTGAACTAGTGACCGAACGTTCTGTCAGTTATCCATTCTCAATAAAATTACAGGGTGAGAACAACACAAAGAGACAAGACAAGCTGAGGCAAAAGTTCCTAGCCCAAAAATTTAAGCCACCATGCCCGTGTACGCAGACATCACCAAGCCTCCAGCTCCACTACCTCAGCCCAAACCCCAATCTCTCGGTGAGGGCATCACCCTACTCCCGCCGCTTTCAAGGCTAGGTCGTGGCCCAGGCCTTATTATCCTAACAGAGGAGTCGGAGAAGCATCTTCAAATTATTGAGGGTGTCCCCTCTGCACTCATCAAATGGGCCGAGGAGGGCTATGCGGTGGTTGAGATCCAGGGTAAGGCTTTCAAGAGGGGCGTCAAAGAGGCTCTTGATGTTGCTCTGAAGGCACTGAGCAGTTGTGAGAAACTGGAGCCAAAGAATAGCAAGGTTGGTGTTGTTGGTAAGTGATCTCTGTCTTGAAAGTACACACTTTGTCATAGAGATCTTAACAATCATAGCATACGACCCCAAACTATGGAGCCAAGCAGCCGGAGTCCTTCTCAGTTCACCGAATGTGGTAGGTGGCGTGGTTTATGCAAGCACGACAGATGACAATCAACTCGAGACCTTCGCAGTCCCTGTGCTTCGTCACGTAGCTGGCAGTTCAGCTATTACCAAAAAGGAGAATGGGGTGACGACGTATTCGTACGCCAATGGAAAGTCATTCCGTATGGCTACGCCGTTTCACAAGGACTTTGACTACTGGTCCGAGTCTCTGTCTCACACAAGAAACCTGACATTCCTTAAGCCGCTGATGGGCGGTCCATATTTCGATCTCGAACGAATCTGGGACGAGCATACCTATTACGAGTTTGCGGACCGGTCCGTAGAGCACACGATGAGCACCATGGTTGATCAGCCATATGTCAACCACGTACCCACTGTGAGTGGAAATGTATTGGAAAGCCCATGAAGATCTTGACACTGATTCATTTCTCCAGCTTACTGGTGGCATCGGCCGCGGACCATTGACCGAGTTCTACCGAGGACACTTTATATTCCAAAACTCACTAGACACCGAGCTGGAACTCATCAGCCGAACAATGGGGATCGACCGTGTAGTTGACGAATTTATTTACAAGTTTACGCACGATGCTACAGTTGATTGGTTGTAAGTGGCCTCATCAACACAGCTTCCTGCGGCGTCACAGCCTCTGACATGTTACTACAGGATTCCCGGGGTTCCGCCTACCTTCAAGAAGCTGGAGATGCCGTTCACAGCAGTGGTAAATATCCGAGGCGATCGACTCTATCACGAGCATATTAGCTGGGATCAGGGCACAGTGCTTGCCCAGCTGGGATTGATGCCACAGTATCTCCCATTTCCATATCCCGTTCAAGGTCAGAAGGAAGGTTCCCGTTTCGAATTCCAGGTGCCGGTGTTGGGAATTGAGACGGCCAACAAGATGAGGGATCGGAATTCGGTGCCTTCGAACGAGATGTTTAGCTACAAAGTCCGCGAGGTGAAATAGCGAGATGGCAGTGGATGAGTTTTCTATCATAAATACAGTTTCTAGCGCAAGTCTTGGTTGTTTTATGATTATGTGTAGCCTTGTGAGTTCTGTTTCTTGTCGCAGCTCGAAAAAAGGAGGGAGAAGTAAACGCTTTTAGGATTCTGCCTTTGTAGATGGTTCTGTGCCCCTGGTCTAGGAGTGTCGTCACCATCTCCTTGACTAATACAGCAGTCTAAGGCCCAAGCAAGATCTCTGATTACACAGTACAGTACACTCATTGGTCATTTACTTAGAAACTCGCCACCGGTACATCCCAGCCAAGGAGATCGAGGGGACATGGAGCCAAAGTCTGGGGTACCTACGTACACCTCACACTCCTACCCTAGCGTCGTTTTACCCCGCATTTTAACCCTGCAGGCTAGGTAGGAATTGGAGTGCTGCTGATACGGCAGATACCCGATACCGTAGACCAGCACATGCTTATCTCCCTGCACCAAAAACCAGCCCCTGGACCCTGGGTTCTTATCCGAACTCGATTTCCCCTTCTCCAACCACCCGCTCGTCGCTTGTTTGACTTCAATTCATCCATCCATTCCTCAACAATGGCTACCACCGCGACCCAAGCGCGAGAGACGGCCCGCGTCCTCAAGCGGTCAAGCAACACTGGTGGAGATGTAGGCAAACGCAGAGCACCCTACGTATTGCGCGCGTGCGGTGCTTGCCGACGTCGGAAGGTATGGGGCACAAGCGAGATTTAATAGGCCCATGCGCGCCTGAGCGTTGCGGATTAATTCCTCCGCTTAGACCTGATTAGCTAAGCTTAGCCCGGAATTATAGGCCTCTCTTTATTAATAAATCTAGGGT
>NKCI01000375.1:0-21929 GCA_003946985.1 Fusarium duplospermum | reverse complement strand
AGTCGATAGAGTGGAGGAGGGTCAAGGGGGAGGCGAATGGTTGGGCCCTGACCTTGTGCGAAAGCATGTATGTCCAGTGCAGTGCAGTGTAGGTAGTGTAGGTAGTGTAGTAGACCTTGGGTTGTCGTGGGAGACTCAAACCAAGCAAGACCTGACTTCCAACCACCAGGGAGACAGAGTTTCGCAACTCTCGCAGGGAGACGGAGGGAAATGGGTCCATCAGACTAGCCAAGAACCTCGACCTGCTTCAAAAGGTCCGAGGCGCAACGTCGAGGCAAGACAATGTTACGCCCGGCACAAGAAGGCAAGGCGGCCACGGCATGTTTGTTACACTGATCAACCCAAAGATTGACCGACAAAAACCCTGCCCGCTGCTGGCATGGATAATACGTACGTACGTAGGTACGTCGTGAGGAGAAGGGAAGGGAAGGGCAGGGCGTCAGAATAATCAGAATCAGTCAGTCCCGAGGACTGTGTAGCGCAATGTACAAGGGAGGGGGTAATGGGCAAAGACAAGACGGAAGAACAGGGCGGACGGACCAGCCAAGGCACGGACAAGACAGGGCTGGAGAGAAGGGGGGCAGTCATACCAGCCCAGTTGACGGCTCCATACACGGCACGGTAACATGGGGGACTGGATGGCAAGCAGAGCAGAGCAGCACCCAGAAAGGGCAGAGAGTATCACCAAACCACAGGGCAGAGTGAGCGAAGCATCAGTGCAGTGCAGCGCAGCGCAGCGTTGCGCAAGGCCCAGCGAAAGCGAATGGCAACAACGTCCAAGTGCCAGGGATAGCATGCCCAGCAAGGGTATGGACAAGGGCGGGAGGCGAGGGCGTTGAGAGAGGCGTGAAGCCAAAAAAGTTGGCGGTGTGGATTGAAAACAAGATGCCCTTGAGCGTGGGAGCTGGGACAGGCAGCGCGTGGGATGGGGAACGGAACGTGGGAAAATGACGATGGATGGGCCAACGAGTCCGCAGATGCCAGATGTACGTAGATGTACCAATCCTCCCTGCGAATTGGACAATATCGGGGACCGTTGCAGCAACTCGGCAGTCCTCTCTGAGCCATGGATGGGTCCCCGAAAGCGAGGGGAGGGGAGGGGGGAGGGGGGCAAGCAATCAATCAATCAATGGACGGATGGATTGGCTTGGATTGAGGCTTGGGCGGGACTGGACTCGGGGCTCGGCCGTCAGATGGACGCCATGGATCATGGATCGTGGCTCCACCGTTTTCTTTCAATTCAGTGTCTGTCTGTTCTGGCCCCCCTTCTTCCGGCTCTGGAGGAGGAAAACGTGAAGGGGGCTGGCAAACTAGCAACACAACTGTAACTAACCTACTGAACTGGCTTTCTCGTCTATTCGGAGTGCGGCAGTGTGTGTACAGCGACTTGAGCTAATGCCTTGGGTGGGGAAAACGCCATCATCATCATCATCATCATCCATCATCATGCTTGCGATTCCATCGTTGCTGATGGATGATGGCTCGGCAATGCCCTGTGCAACATGAGATGTGCCGGCCTACCCTCACCGCTCTGCTCGGCGCATCTAGCTACCACTCTAGATGATCCCAAGGGAGACCGGGTCAAGACACAAAACATGGAGAGATAGAGATGGGCGCCACGGGTCTGAGCTGCAAGTCGATCAATCATAATGAGACGATCATGCCAACCCAATCCCGGGGCCGAGGTGCGCTCTCGTTCCTGACTAGACTCGCTGTCTAACAAGGAGATGAAGACAAGATGCATTGATATGAGCTGATGGACACTCGCAATGGACCTGGTTGGCCATTGCAGAGATGCTTGATGATGAGCAACCACCTAAGAATGACGATGCGACAAGCCGTCTTACCCAGCTCCCTTTGCTCGGCACTACCGTGATAGCAAAGTTTTCCAGCAGACGTCAACTCTGCAGAGGCCCAAAGCTAGCGATAAAGCCAAGATATGGCCCGCCGGTCAAGTCAGGCCGGATACGGCTGCGCGAGAGGGGCAAAGGGGGGTGAAAAAGTCTGTATGGGTTGGGGTTTTTTGAGTTCAACTTCAGCTGTTGCAAGGTAGGTCTCAGATTCAACCAAGTAAACAGTTGAGAAGTCCAGAGTAGCAGCAGCAGCAGCAGCAGCAGCAGCAGCATGGCTTACTTGTTTGTTTGTTTTTTCCAACGTTTGCGTTCGGGTTCCCCCCATTGTTTTCTTTGTCTCATCTCTCATTCTCTCGGCACGGGTTCTTTACTTTTTTTTTGTCTTGGCCATCGTCAACTCCGGCCGTTTTCTCAGTCCAGATCCCTGATTGGGTTCCGCAGAAACAGGGACGAAAGTCAGAAAGAAACGTGATCACGAGGCGAGAAAAAAAAAAAAGACAAGACAGGAACCCAAGCAAACAAGCGAAGCTCTCTAAGCTTACTTCAGGCATAGTCAGCGGAAAGAAAAAGAGGGCAGGGGAGGCTAGTGCCCGTCCGTCAGGGCCAGCAGCTTCGTTAGGCCACGAGTTACGAGGTTGCTTGGCCCTCACCATGCCCTTTCGAGGAGTCATTGACAGCAGCCGGGCCCGTCAATAATCTTGGGTGAGCGTCCATCGTGATCCGGACCCGGGTACGGAGTACATAGTCGCAGAAAAAAGAACAATTCCACGACAGGGGAGGGGAGCCGACTCTGACCTTAGACGACCTCCAACGCCCGCAGCCAGCTATGTGTACGGTACCCGGCTCCGCGCTTGATTATCGCCGTGGTCGCGCGTACCTTTCCTCTCGCCGAGCCATGTGTCCGGCGCCGGCCCAGCGACAGGGTCTGCCAATCATTTGCCACCTTATTTGCGGTCAGAGGTACAGTACCGTATCGAGCAAAGATGCCCCCCGGCCGTCGCATCGCATGGCGGGAGAGGCGACTCTCGGTAGCGAAAAGTTGAGCTCCGGGGGGGCCTCAGCAAGTTTCCAGGCCTGTCTGTGCCAGAAAAAATCTGTTAGCCAGAGAGCAAAGGAGCCAGTGCCCTACCATCCGAATGCATTAGGGGCTGAGCCTCGCGAGCTGGCGCCTGGACGGCGGCTTGGGCGGTCCAGCTCCGCGTCGCGCCCCAGGGCAACGTAGCGTAGTGTTGGCAGAGCTGGCCGAGCATCTGAGCCTGAGCAAGCAATGACCTCAGTCTGACACGATGTATGGAGCCCCGACGTCCTTTTTTATTCCAGCCAACCCGAGCGGAGGGAAATTGGCCATTGAACGGGGCCAGCTCGCTCCAGAGCAAAGACTTGAAACGAGGGTGACGATAATTTAGATCGACCAACAAGCAGCACGTTGTCGCAGAGGCGAAATTGAAGCCCGTGACCACTGCATTGCTTAGATAAGGTGCACAGGGATGGCAGTTCCGGGGAACAATCTAGCACGGAAGGCTCGACGACAGCAATTGGAACTTGCCGTTGGCAATGGAGGTCAAGGGGAGAATGAGACATTCGCAGCTCTGGTTAGAATACCTAAAGCATCAGCTATACGATAACAGAAATCGAGTAGATTAGATCTTTACATCAGAAACTACCATCAAAATTAGAATTCCATCTATAACAAGTTGTATATCATTGTTGTTTCTCGTTGTTTCTATTGTTTCTCCTATTCGTCCCTTGTCCACAACGTCGAAACTCATCGAGTTTGTTGGTCGCTCTTACCTCTTTTCTACCTAGACCCCGGAAGGCACAGACGACCTCAAGCCCTCACCTGCCCACTTACCGGTCTGTTGGATGTTTCAACAATTTCCCGCCCCAATATTCCCAGCCTCAGTCACATCCACCACTCATCAATACCACAGTTCTCATATTAACCCTTTCGTGGTACAACCTCCTGGCTCAGCATCTCTGAGAAAGCCATTTGACCGTCCCCAGGCATTTCGATCCTTCTCGACACTATCTGCCCTTACAAAGGATCGTATCCACCATGACTAGTGTTTGTTTTTACTTTTGTCCAACGCTCGTTCAGCTGCAACGCCCACACCTCAGTGTCGGCAGGGAATCCAGGTGTAGGCCAGTGAGCGGCTTGTTTGGGGTGCTGTTAGCCTCAACCCCAGTACGTGAACACGACAGAGGGCTGCCATCGCGCACGTTTCTGACTAGGGCATTTCGTCGTGACCATCGTACCCACCGTCACGGGAGCCGGGTCATCTCCCTCACTTCTCCCCGGCAAGTCGTTGTTATTAACCCTACCCTGCCCTCGCTAGAGGCTTGCACAGTCTCTTTCTCGAAAAGCAGGCGCCATCCGTATTCCTCTGCCCTGCCCAAGGCTGAGGAACGAGGCTCCATAGCCAAGGCCATGGCCGCATTGGGCCTCATCTTGTCGAAAGTGCAGATTACGACGTTGGAGGGTACCCAGATATTCGGTCAGGAGGGACAGGGTTTACTCGGATAGGGCAACGCACTCATGCACGACGGTAAATTTAGACACGATTCGGATCGCTCTCTCTCGCTGGGTCGCTCCAGTGACCCCAAGATGATGCCCTGCTGAGCGTTCATCACCGACCGATGAGCAAGACATATCCGACCACCAAAGTGACGTGGCAGCGTTCTCTCCGACCGTTACAGATCTCGAAACGCGGCGCAGTCGTCCTCACCGACGATGCAGCATAATATTGCCCGACCACCTGCCACGGGTGGAGCGTGGAATAGCCACATCCTCACCTGTCGGCTCCCGCTTCGTCTTCCCCGTCCCTATCCTCATCGCAGTGCGGTGCCCTCGGCTCCTTGGCCCAAAGGACAATCAAGGGGCGGCGTAATTATGACTCCCAGACGTGCCCAGACGCGAGGGGGTGGCCAGACGGGTCAGACGCCGGCCTAGAAAATCGTGTGGGGAAGAAGCCAATCGCGTCCTTGACCCAGGTGGACGGATTGAGAAGCGTCATGAGCCAAAAAGTATCTGGCAGCAAAGTGTCCGCGACCTGGAGCCTCAGTGCCCCAGAATACCAGGTCCTGGGTCCCAGACGTATCCCACATTCCGCCATCCTCTGTCGACATATCGCCAGCGAGCCATGTGATTTGACGGCGCACTCAATCTGTTGGACCCGACACATCTTGAAACAAACGCCTGGGACAGCCAACAACGGAATGAGATCATCATCTTGTCGATCCTCTGGCGCCGACTCCCGCCTTTCTTCCAGGGCCCCAAGCAACGGACAGGGGCCAGACGAGGGAACCCGGTCTTGTCGGAGTCTGCCTTGGGGCGTGCGCTTAGAAAAGGCCGGCTGCAGCCAACCCGTCGCTGTGGGGACCCCCAGCTATCGCTATCTCGGCCGTAGAATACGGAGCACAGAACGCATGCCCGTCCGTACCTGGCCGGCCATCTTGGATGATGGGCGCCCTCCCCCGCCTTCTCGTCACGAACATTCGGTGCAGCGACATGCTCTGCAGCCTTGTCAGGCATCCTCTGCCCCTGATGCGATGTTGTCGGTATTACGATAATCCTCTCCCATCTCCCGACCAGCCACAAGTGCCGCAAACGGTCTCTTGATCTGTGACATGGCGGCTGAGCTACCAAAGTCTGCTGGCCAAGTATGCTGGCGATGTGCTGTCGATCCCGCAGTGGTTCCCTCGGCCGCGGATGCCATCCTGCTACTGCGGTCAGTTGAAGCCGTTCCGTGCCTCATGGACTCGGGAGTGCTCCAAGGTCCCATTGCGGGGTCCTGTGGGTGAGCCTGCGAACCATGGACTGTGTCTTTGTTTGTACACCGACATTTTACACAATCAGGCATCATATGGTCACGAGGAACACATGGCTCCGGACCCTAAGCTGCAACAGAGCCAGAGACGCCAGCCATGGCGGCACCAGCATATCACATCCGGTGTGCTGGAAGTCGCTGTCGCTTGCGCCGGTGATAGGGTACGTCCTGATAGCCCTGGCGGCTCGCGCGACACGAGCTCCTGAGCACCCAAAAGCAACGACGCTGTCGAATCCGAGCAGCTGGGCCAGCCATAGCCGCCAGGGAGGCTCTGATTTGCTGCCAAGGGAGCGAGGACTCGGAGCTGCGGTACGTGGGGGAGAGCGATGACGTCTTTGGCACTCTGTCTGTCCAATCGGCTGAGACATCCAATAGTGCCGATGCCCGGTCCCTAGGGGATCTCAAGGGGCCCGTTGTGAGACATGGGGCCGCCATCTCCTGGCACTTCTGATGAGGCCCTTGGGCCCTTGAGCCCCTGGACTGGTCCAGCGAGGCTTCTGAGTGTCTCGGCACGGCGAGTTACGGTGCAGGCTGCTGACCCTTCATTCCAGCTTCCATCAGCCTTGTGTGGTGTTTTAAGCATCAAGATAACCAGCACTGCCCCTCCTGATCGGATCACCCACACCTCACGAACATCTTCGCCCGAGAATGGCACGATGCGCCGCGAAATACGACACCACTCGACGCCCGCGCAAGCCTCACTCAATGGCAGCGGGAGACCAAATATGCCAACCAAGCAAACAAGATTGACGGCCGAAAGAAGAGGGTGGCCGAAAGGGTGACATGACGCGATTACGAGTGACGTAGGAGATCTCATTTCTCAGATAGCGACGATGGACGACGCGGGGGTGCAAAGCAGCATCTCAAAGCAGTTGATCCCCCTCCCTACACCTGCATACAAAAGTCACGCGGCGAGCTTGTCAGTGGTCGTGATGGCATTCTCGAAGCTCGTCAGGGACGTCGTGACCCGGCCGTTGTTGGGGGGCATGCTACTGACTGACGTGGCTGTTCTAGCAGCAAACGGACCGTCCTGGTCAGATCAACCTCAAGGGGCAGACACCGCACCGTATCGCGTCTCCTTTGAAACAAAACCTCACAGCTTGACCCGTTACAGCGGAAACAGCTCACAAGGTCCCTCCACGCGCAGGTGTCGTCCTCCTTCTCCGTCACAAAAGAGGGGCAGCGTCTCGGCCGCGTCGGCCATTGCCCTAATAAGCGTTCCCCAAGCTGCGGCCCGGCCGGAGCCCTTACGTATCCTTTGTCGCGGCGGTATAGATGCAAAAGATGATGCCAAGAATGTTCCATGGATCCGATGATGAGGTTATCACGCGGTCGTCAGGGGGCGTCTTATATCGTATTACCGCTCTTTGTCTGCTTCTTGCTTTCAAGATCGCCATCTCGGTTGCGGGATGGATTTCGTATTCAAAGGCCGTTTGTTTGTCGCGCTCGGTTTGCGGTCCTGCATGGCTGGCTCTACCTTCAGGGGCTACCCACCTCAAGCTGGGCACTACGTCGTAGATGCCAAGCCGCAGGCCTGCCAAGCCGTCTTGGAACCACGCTTTGAGGCTAGCTACCCGTCATATTATGCCTCTCGGGCATTGGCACGTTCGGTTTGCCAGTGGCCCAAGATACGGTGCTCTCGCACACGACAAGAAAGAGGATGCCGACAATTCCGTTCCAAGACTTACACCCGACACGCCCTCAATTTCAACTAGTATACGATGGGCTGAGTCCACGTGCCCTCCCCCAAGCAGCACGTCAAGCAGATCGGCCCCCTTGAGTGGCGGCAACCAACCACAGCGAGCCAAGCCTCTGCGGCATGCAATCAGCGTCTGTGTCAAAGCCCAGACACCTGCTTGTCGCCTACGTCTGGCAGTTTCCCGCGTCACAGTCGGCTTGCTTTTCAACAAGGACTCAACGTGTCGTCCAATTTCGCCATGCAGCCTATCGCGTCATTCCGGGCGGGCACCTGATGTGCTGCAGCCATGCAATGCTATGCCAGCGAGAAGTGGCACAGCGTCAGACCCGCGAGATTGGCCCGCGTCAACTCGGGGTTTGCTTCTATCACACGAAGGCCCTTGTGAGCCACGCGAACTCTCCATCGAGACAAGACCCCGGTCGAGGCCGCAGGCGGGCAGCAGCTCTCAGAAACCACTGGGCCGCGCGAGGCGAGCTTTCATTGCTCCCTTGGATCCGCCTCAGGTATGTGTCGGTCTTTGAACGAGCGGGTTGTTGACCGCAATTTCGACTCTTACCCGAGATCGCAGTCGGAGGAACTGGCTCGATGACTGCCCACGAGGTCCTTATTGCGTTTGCTATCTGAGGGACTATCTACCCTAGGACTGTACTCTATCACAGAGCCGCACGTGGAGTACGGACGAGTGACCCAAGCTCGGCCCAGAACATAGTAGTCAACTCAATCTTATCCAACTCAGCTTATCTCGGCCCAGCGCGGGCTTCTATCTGAGGCAATATCACACCCAGGTCGTGGTTCGAATCATCAGTTGCTCGTGCCATGAAGATAAATCGCGCCTCACTATCCTCCTTTCCACCTGCATCCCCCGCGCTGCGTTGCTTAAACAGCATGCGTTTTGGGTACCAGGAGGGGGCCTGCGCCTTGACACCTCCCGGCTCTCCCTATCGGGCAACCTCATCTGGCCACATCCTGGTATACAGGAGCCACATTGGAGGAGGCTGCGATGTGATACGCAAAATCATCCCGCGCTGACGGGCATATCACTTGGACTGATCCAGACCACACGGTGGGAGGTGCAGAATGATGCCGCGGGAGTGCCCGTCCATTGCGCGCCTGCCGCTGCATCCCGCACATCTCCAGAGAACTCATGGATTGGATAGGGCGCGCAATGCGAGTTGCAGGTTAGAGACGGCTAGCCAGTCCACGGTCAATCACAGCACCTGCCCTATCCTCAGAGCGGCAATCAGCCCGGCAGGCATTGCTATTTGACGATGATGATGCTTCAAAAGCGGCAGCGATCTGTTAATTCATCACGAGGAATCAACAAGCGTCGGTGATCGCGGCCGGCAAACGGGCCGGTAGATTATCGAGACGGTGCTCTGTTTATTTGCTACCCTACTCGAGAGGTCCATCAACTGCGTAAGAGCTGATCCGTGAACTTGACTCTGCGTTTTGGCGATATATTGCTCAGTCTCCACATTCTGTTGGTGTTGCTGGCCTCAATTGCTCTGTCCAGTCCAGATTTTAGGGCCATCTGACGCACGGGGCAAAGGCGGCATGTTGAGCTTCTCAGATGACTCGAGTCAAGTCCTAGCCTCGTGGCCTCTTTACACGAAATGAGGGTTCGTATTTCCCGTTGCATGCATCCTTCTAACAAGCCATGTAGATGAGATGAGCTCAAGGTCGGGCGCGGCCGACGCAGGAGAGTGCGTGACTGCACCGTCGGGACTGCGATTCAGGTTGGCATTTCTGCCGAGATTCATATGCCTATGAAAACGTTCCTGGTTCCCCGAGTCTCGAGGATGAGCCAGGATCATGAAGAAGGGACCCTCAAGGGTCGACAGTCCCGAGCTCGTGGGAAGGAGGCAATATATCCGCAACACGCACTTGGATCAGGTAATGCAAGGGCTTACACAGACGTCTACCTTAATGTGCAAAAAACAGACCACAGGGAGGGCTCGACGCTGCCCCCTTTCGGCGGACAACCAACCGGACGCGCACCTATTTGCCGGTAGGCTCACCCGGCGGCCCAGGGAATTGCAAAGGGCGACATGACGGCCAACTTCAAAACACGCCCCTTTGTGCCCTTGCTGGGAGCGGGGCGCTTGGACCTGCTGCACATCATTGATGCGAAGCAAAGCAAGGGGCCCTCCTGGCCGCCGTGGGGAAGTGCGAGGTAGAGTAGCAGCAGCGTCGTCGGAACTCTGCAAGGTCGGATTCGAGCTGTTACGGTATGATTACGACTCTTTCGAATCGAGGTTTCCAAAAGAGTGACGCAGAGGAACCATGCTGACAACGTTCGCTAGCGGCTAGGTATGGAGGCCAGACCCAATTTCACGGGACCGATCCCCGGGGCACCAAAGCGTTGGTCTGGTTGGGCTGAGGCGCCAATGTTTGTTAGCGTCCGCGGCATTCAACGCGCTGGGAGATTGATGGCTCTGCTCTGCCGTGAGCTGGGTTTGTTGGGTTTCTGCCCTGCAACATCTCATACACGCACGCACACCGAGTCTGTTCTTTTGCCTCAAAAACGCTGTACAACAGAACGAGGCAACGGCATGCTGTGACACGATGCACAGGAGCACGGCGCAATCACATCAACGCCATATGATAAGACGTCCTATAACATCACGACGTCTGTACACCGCCGAGACATCCAGGTGACCGCCTCGTCCGAAATGGACAAAGAATGCCGTCGACGCCATCTCCTATTCGCAAGGAGAAATCGAGCCGCCAAGAAGCCACATTGGAAGTGAGCGCACCCGCGAGATCAGTGGGTAGCTTGCATCGGGCATCATGAGACTGGCACTCATTTCGGAACGACACTCCTGGACAGCCTTCTGATGGCATCTCTTCTGCCCAAGCCAGGTCAACACCCGTTGAGCCACATCGGGATGTGGAATCCGCTCCACATTGCGCCAGGTGTCTCGTCTCTGGACGTTTCGAAATCCCTTGGATGAGACCCATATCCGTACACTTGACATTGGGACAAACCGTTGGCCTTGTTGGGGCCCCTTGCCCTTCCCTGTCCTGTCCTGTCCTGTCTTGCCCTGCTCTGCTGCTTGCTTGTGCTCAATGCTGTTGGGTGTTAGGCCGAGAACCTTTTTCCAGATCATGATCCCTACCTCACATCCATCCACGCCTGCCGGGGCTCTGGTCTGCGACATGCTGTTGGCTTCGAGGCTCCGCCTTCTAGAATCCTTCTTGAAGGCCCAAAGTTTCGGAACCCCTGAAGACGGTGGCGCTGGCATTTCATTGGCGTCGGCCGCTGGCGGTGAGCGCATGGCTATTCCAGGGATCGTCGATCATTCTCCGCAAGTAACGGACCTGGAACCTTGCCTGAAGCTGGCTGGCCTGCGTTGGCGGTTTTGATTGTCCTGAATATTCGGGCGGCCCACCACAAACCTGGATGGAGATCCTCTGTCACCATGGACATTTTTGGTACATCAACACCAGCCTTGTCGTTGGTCTTGCGCGCACACCAGCCGCCCGCTGTGACTTAGCAGCAGACTGAGCGACGACATCTCGACTATGACATGTCAATTTCACAGCGCTCATGTCACCATCGAGCTTATGCTAGCGCCAATGTCAGAGCCAGCCAGCTTTGACAAGGCAGGCGACGTTGCACTCTGCCGCCTTCAACTCGGGCATTGAGCCGCATCCGCGACCAAACATGACATGTCTGTCTAAGACAAGACAACTCGACTCGACTTCCTTGTGCAACAACACTCGGCCTTATCTCCGTGCGCTGCTTGGACAAGGTGCGCATTCACATTCACTCGGCCAACTAAGTGGCTGGTTCCCCCAGAGATGCGTATAACCTTAACAGGGTTTGCCCTGCCCGCTCCGAGACAAGAGATGGGAAACTTTATGGATGGCACCCGACGGAATGGCACATTGGCCAGCATCAGAGCAATGGCATTGACATTGATTTGTTTCCCATGAAGAACCAAGTGGCACGGCACGGCACAGCCCTGCTTTGCTGGCAAATACTATACTTGCTCCACAGTGGTCATCCAGTGATGCTTCAATCTTTCAGCCTTGTCTTCCTCACCGTGGATACACCTAGGTCTAGGCGCCAAGGATATCGTCAACCTGCCCTGTTTCTCTGGTCAGCTGCACTGCATGCTACCTGCTGGCTGACAATTGCAACCTCAACTCCCCTGCGGCACAGGATGATCGACTTGCACCGCCTTTTCGGCCGCCATATTTCACCTCGGTTACTCGAGCGAGTTGACCTGGTGGTATCAACAGGCTGTTGGTGGAAGCGAGTGAGGCTTGCTGGCGTGAAGGAAACTCATCTGGCCAGTTGCAGAGGCTCTTTCGGATGACGGCTGCGCCATAAATCGACAATTATGGTGGCTCGGGCCGGTCCCATGTGTCGCCTTGCAGGTTGACTGGTCATTTTTGGACTACATATGTAACCCTACAGCTCGACATCCAGTTCGGCCTGGAACGACTGGGTGTTTGTGCGCCGGGGGCGCGTATGACCGTCCCTGGCGAGTCGCAGCCGGGGAAAGGTAGTACAAGGAACGGCAACCACCATGTCGGCGCGGCACGGAGGCGAGGGAGGGAATCGAGCCCAGGGCGAGCGGGCGTGGTGGGTAGGCGCCATGCCCATGGTAACGTATGGGGGTTGGAGGTGTGGTTGATCTCCATCCAGCCTCACGGATAGCTGCGGCAAGCCATCAGCAGCTCACATGGCTTTTGAGGGCCAAGCACATGTTATTTCCCTCACCGATCTTGTCTTGTCTCGACCACCGGGTTCAATGATGCAGATGACAATTGACAGAACAAGAGAGCGACGCAACGGAGAAGAAGCGGCGAGGACCGGCGACGGCGAGTCCGACTCCGACGCAGCCCTCTCGTCATCAACCCACACACGCATAGCCGGTGTTAGGAATGGCCTCCTGTTGTAATGTGTCTGGATCGTTTGGGTGAAACCTGAGCAATAACCTCGGCTGACTAAAGAGGGAGTTGAAAGAGCCAAGGATGATATATTGGCTGTTGGAGCCGGCAATGCACTCAATACCGGCGAACGAGCATGATCCGATGGATGTGCAGTGCAGCACAGCACACCGGGCATGCCATACATCACCCACCTTGGGTGCCTATACTGGCGGTTGCAGTTCCCGCCTTGTGGTCAAATTGCCGCGAGAAAAGAGACAAGATCAAGATCAGCATCTATCAGCTGAGAAGAGGTTGGACTGGACGTGTTCCGACGGGACGCTGGATGCAGGTGAGTTGTCACCGACATGGTCTGGCAGCACTCGACGCCGGTATCAGCCGTGACGTCTCGTGATGGTATATGGCACACAATGTCATTTCGCCAAAAAGAAAATGACTCTCTCTGGCATCGTCATGTATCGCGGACGTAGCAGGTACCTGGCTTGGTTGCTCAGCTCACCACACTCTCTGTACCTGGGCTCTGCTGGCTGCGAAAGGCTACGGATGTGCCACGTCAACTGTCAATGCCATCCGATGTTCATCTGGCCGGACTAGTTGGACGTCATGTCAGACCGCGTTTCTCCCGGGCTCAGTGTGGCGCCTGTTTCACGACAACAAACGCGGGCGGGCGAGGCAGAGGCAGAGGCAGAGGCGAGACTCGCCGAGGGGGGCTGCAGACAGGCAGACGGACAGACCTTGGCTCACCAAGGAGAGCGACCCGACTCACAGCCCCTGTCTGCAACAGCTAGACAGACAGCTCTCTGTCTGGGGGAAGCCAGTCAGGACCTCGCATTGAATTAATTTCGCACCAGCCTCACTGAACATCACGCCATCACTCGCATATTCGTCCGGTCACGTTTCATCGGTGAGGCCAGTCAGAAGCTGGAAGGTGTCGAAACATGGGAGCTTTGCCCTGGGAAAGGATTCTCCGACAGGACTCGGGTGTGAAACAGCAAAGGAAAAAAAAAAGAGTCGGTTCCGAGAAACTGGTCGTAGGTGCGGGGGTGGACCATGTTGGAAGGAATTAGTCGAGGAGGGGAGGGGCGTGTTTATTTTGGTCGGGGCGTAGGAGGTGGCGATGCTATGCTGGGATGACGGATGATGGATGGATGCATTGGGGGCGATAAATGAGAAGGAAGCAAGCACAAGTGAGGAGGAAATAACAAAGGAATACCCAGGGCAGGACAAGACAAGAATTGGGTCCGAGTGGGTTTCATGGATATCCCGGGCTCGAACGGGGGGCCCGGGAGAGAAGCGCGGACGTCATTCGGAGCTTTGACCCGGGTGGCGTCCCCGGAGGTTTTGAGAAGGAGGCCGGATCGGACAAGATGGATGGCAGTGGGTAAGTGGCAGATGGAGGCACGAGCACTGGAAGAGGAGGAGCTCAGGCCCCGCCAGCAGACATACGCTTGTCTGAGACAATGCCAACGGTGATTTTTTTTTGATTTTGAGGGAGATGGAAGGGGTCTCTCAGGGGTGCAGCACGGAGCTGCCAGCGCTCTCAGAGGCCAGCAACCACTTACTCACTCCGCTGGGAGTCATTCTTCTATGCTTCTTTGTGGGTTCGACTGACAGGGCAGAACCCTGCGCCGGATCCCCTAGATCGGTGTCCGCAGAGTTCCCTGGGGCAGAGGCTTGGGCTTGGGCTGGGGCTGGAAGAGATCCGGACAATGCTACGTGGACCAGCTGGTGATCTCGGCGCATCAAGGCGGCTGCTGCGGCTGTGGCTGCTGGTGTTTCTGTTTCTGCTGCCTTGTCGGACCTTTCTTTCTTCCACTTTTTCGTTGTAGATGCTCGACCAACTCGGCCAGCGGAATATGGAGCCGTGACAGGCAGGGAGGGCCTCGTTGGTGTTGGCGGTGGACCTCGAAACTATGAGCTGTGCAACGGATATACTATTCATGGCCAGAGAGTTCCGGTCTAGGCTGTGCTACGTTTCATGCCGGCAGACAAAGCAAAAAGCAATGCCGGCATCAACGAGTATCAGCCAAGCCCATGGGGTACGTTTGTTGTTGTCGTCTACCCAACATGGATCGATGCTGCTCAGCTCACACGACACTGGAGCATCACTGGAGCATACAGATTTTGACTTGGGCGCAGTTATCGCGGCATCATCATGCTGCTGTACGGGATACGTGTTGGTACCGCATTCCATTCCCTCGCCGACACGCGCAATCGTCAGTCCGTCCCTGCGACTAGCCGTGTGTTACTGCCATGGTGTCTGATTATGGAGTCGCCGAGGCCGCAACATACCGTTGTTTGGCTTTGTCCCTACTCCGGCTGCCTCCTTCTCAGATGGGCTCATCTTACAGCTGTTGTGCCTGGGCGTGAATGACTGTGTGCCGGCTTGGCTCATCACCGCTCTGGATTAGCGGATTCGAGCTGTCTCGGCGCATAGTCATGGCATGGCTGTCTGCCTATGTCATACCAAAGCAACGAAACGAGTTGACACCCTCTCACAGACAAGACTTGATCGCGTGTTCGGAGACGGGCATTTGACCATCCTCGATCATGTCGGTGCCCAGACGAGGAAATCTCGCCCGTCAGCAGCTACCCGTGTCCTCCTCGAATAGTCTTGGGGGGCCTTTGTATCACCGCAGAGTTTTCTTTGACTCTTTCCTACCTGAGTCTTCTCTTCTGGTTGCCTCGTTTCGGGGGGGGACGCAAAAGAGTTGCCTTGCTATGTGAGCTTCCGAAACTCTCGGGTGAGCCGGTGAGTCCGCGCATGGCATCATGACTTGAAATCATGCCAGAGTTTCTTGTGAAACCAGTGAACAAACTGATCTGTCATTGTTTGTCGTGGTGTATCTCGCCGAGTGAGGCATGTCCGCAATGTGAGGCCATACCGTGATATGTGATGAGGCACGCCGTGACGTCGAGGCATGTTATTGGATGTGAACCTGAGAAGTGAGGGTGACCGGAGATGTCAATTTTGCTTTCATGCACACGCCCTCGTCTCTTGTCTGACTCTTTGGTACTCGGACTGCGTTGTTTGATTACTGTTGCTCTTGTGTAAAGCCTCCTCATGATACGAATGTCCAGAGGACTTGTCTCGATGTGTATTGAGAATCCCGATAACGGTTTTCTGTCTTGTGGTTTGATGAGCATCTGACCACATGTAACACTTCAGACCTTGTGATTACCTGTCAATGAGTGTTCTACCCAGCTCTACGAAGATACCCCCATGAGGCATCATGTCAAAATTGGTGATGGGTGAATCAGTATAGGGTAGCCCCATTGCACTCAAGGTTGTTGCTAAACCACTTGGCAACTACAAGCTGGTTTAGCTTTGGATATTGATACTAAGACTAGATAGAAGTAGTATAACGAGTTTTAATAATCTGTGTAGGGGCTTTGACACCATGGGGAAAGGTTAGTGTTGGTGTTTGAGTGAGTTTACTTGTAGTGACGAAGAGGCAAAATCAGGGGCGATATGTCGAGCAAGCACCATCAATCACCACTTGAGCTAGAATGCAATAGGATAGACAAGTCCTTCGAATTTTTGAGTAATCATCAACATTATCACCGCCCAAGATAAATAATACAACCCTATCTAGCTTCCACAGAACCCAAACATGGCATCCCACCTCCTTATCGTCCAGCCGCCGGCGCAGGTTTCGACTGAATCTCCCGAATCGTCTCCCTAGTCCTAGGATTCGCCTCAAAGCTGGCCTCGATGAGGTCAACCACCTCCGAGGCGGAAAAGTACAAGCTCAGCTCGCTCTCGAACCACAGGTAGCGCACCTCGTTGAGGTTGCTCTGGAGGACTTCGCTGAGGTACTTGAGTCGGAGCCAGCTCGGGGCAAACTGCGCTGTCTGGGGTACCTCGTCGTCCGTGTTTTCGCTACCCGTGCCTGATAGGCTGCTTGGTAAGAATAGATCGTCGAGTTCTGTGGCCGTAGCGATGAGCTTGGCGATATTGTATGCTTCGTCCTGGCCGATCGAGGGCATCTCAAGAACATCCGTGATGAGTTTTGTAGCAAGGGCTTCGGCAAGTGACCCAAGAGCCTGAGTCAAGACCGAGCGTGCGAGAATAGGCTTCCAAATGACCGCCATGGTGCGGATACGAGCAGTACCCGCCTCGATGCACGCCTCCATCTCGTCCTGTTGCATCAAGCTCGAAGATCCACCGAGAAGGTCACGTAGTACTGTCTTCTGGATGTTCATTTCGTTGGCGTAGCTGCGGTTGGCAAAACTCTGTAGACTCTTGATGTCGTTGTCAAGACGGAGCATGTTTCGCGCTCTAGGAGTGAGATCTTCACGCTTCTTCCACTCTTCAGCAAACTCGGAGAGCTTTTCGGCCAGATACATGGCATCGTTGTAGAGGAACCTGTTTGGAGTCAGAATAGGTTCTCCCAGCGGGCTTTAGGGGGTACTCACATGTTGCCGCCATCACTAAACGAGTAGTAGTAAGGCGAAATGGCCCTGAAGAGAGCCAGAGCAAATGTCGGCAAACCAAACAGACCTGGCGCAGTGGCCGCGACAGGGGCGTATTCGACATCGTCCCTTGTTAGAGCGGCACCGTCCTCAAGAATAGAGTAGATGAGCTCGAGGACTGGCTCGGGCATAGATGAGATGTTGTATGTCTCTCGAAGCACGAGCTCACGAGTCTCATCATGGGGATTGGAAGCCTTGCTCTGGACTGCTGGCTCAACCGGGGGTTCTTGAGTAGCATCGTCATCCCCCCAACCCCATGCAGCAGCAGCGTCATCTTCATCATCATCTTCCCTCTGGGCCTTCTTGGTTTGAGGCTCAGCAGCCGTCGTGTCCTCGTCGTCCCAGCCCCAAGCATCGGCACCATCATCCTCCTCGGCCTTAACTGAGTCTTGACCCTTGGACTTTGGTCTGGTCTGGCTTTCATCTTGCTCCTTGTCGTTATCCCAAGCATCACCCCAGTCAGCACCCCAATCGTTGGCCTCGCCGGTCGCCGCGGTTCCAGGGGCCTTGGTGATCTCTTTGCCCTCTGCGATAGAGACCATCTGCTTCTCGACCTTTTCCACTTGCTTGGCTTCGCCAATTCCATTGAGTAGCTTGGATCTGACAGAGTCCAGAGTCGTCTCCCGGCATTTTCCAAGCCATATTGATGGCGCATTTTCAACCCAGTTCTGCAAATCTGCGAACCCCGTGTATCCGCTGCTTGTAAGAGTTTCGCAGAACCCTCGTGCCCGTTTAATCATGGCCTGGAACCTGTCCATCTCTGCTAACGATGAGGGCACAGCTGTATTGAGCCATTCGCCAATAAGCTTTGGGATCACATCAGCCATCATGAAGTTGCCCAGTGATGGCAGAAGGTCAGAGGGAAGTTTCTGGGAGAGAAAGGTAAAGACAGTTTCCAAGTCAGTTAGTAGGGCTTCAACTGAGCGTGGGGCATCGCCCGAAAGTTTCAAGATCTCGCCCTCTGCTTGTATGCCCGGAAGGGTACTGCTTCTCGTATCCATTCGGGGAGATACGATAGCGGCGTCCACGTTGCGCCAGAGCTGTTCCATGCGCTCATCAACCTCCTTGTAAGCCATGAGGCCTATTACGGAGTCGGTGAGATTCATCTGCTCACCTAAATATTGTCAGTAATGGCAAGAATATTGCAAGGGAAAAGACTCACCCTCTACGCTCTCATAAACGGCGATTTGACGAGATTCTATCTCGACATGAACCAGTGTCTTCCAAACGTGATCGAAAACTTCGTGAACAGAGGACTTGAGTTCAAAACTTCGGAGATTCAACAGTTTCATGACTCTGCAAGTCTTGCTGACTCCGACTTGGTCCAATGCTTCCCATGATTCTAAGCGGCATCATTAGTGGGACAATACCATGAACCATGCAAAGCAACAACGTACTCTCCAACAACCGCAGCGAGTCCAGAATACGGCGCTCATTTTTGGCAGCTTCCACCTCGCTCAGTAGTTCATTAACATACTGGATGCCTCGTAGTACGCCGTGGAGCTGGTGACTGTACTGGACTTCTCGGTTCAGGAAGTCGGCCTTTTCCTCAGCCTCTTTTATGGCCTCTCCAGTGACTTGTGGGGCTTCAGATTGTCGCACAATGTCGTTGGCCATGGTCTTTGACCGAATGATGTCCTCCTGTAGGGTCTTTGCGTTCCGTACCCAGGAACTGACATCTTCCTTGGTCTCCTCATTTATTGTATGTAGTTCTGTCTGTGGACATTGTGAGCATCGCTGCTGCTGATATAATAGCCCTTCGGTGTTAAGCAGAGTCATGTTACCTCTAGCTCTTGCTTGGCCTTGGCTAGGGCTTGGATTGCTGGTTGTAGGTCGGTCTCGGAGATGGGAGGGAGAACGGAAACGTCGTCGGGGAAGCGGCCGTCGAGGGAGAAGGAGACGAGGGCGTCGCTAAGTTGCTGCGACGGTGATTCGGTTTCTGTAGCCATTTTTGTAGAGTTGGGGAGCTATGGTGGATGTAGGGTGTTGTCGCAAAGAAGTTCCTCGGTGAAGCGTCGTGGACTGTAGATCGAATGTATGATGATGTCGATGTCTAGATTCGTCGTTTTTGGAGTCGCATTATATCTTGTTCGACATTGAGGCTTATGAAATTGAATAGAAATTAATAAAAAAGTAGCCAGTTGTCTAGGAGCCTTCGTTGTTCGTCAAAAACCTCGTCATGAGATGTTGGTGCTGGTGCCCATCAAAAGATGCATCGGCCAGCCACAAGCTGGCAACTTCACATCAGCGTCATGGGGGGAAGCTCCTGCCTCCACTGGAAGCTCAGCCGTGGCTGATGTGTGGCCAGTGCGCTTAGCGGTTGTGCAGCCAATCAGCGCACAGGCCAGCTACCATAAGCATTGTTCCTTGCCTTGGCGGGGTGGAAAGGTGCCCACTCTTTGATTGTTCTTCGCACGCAGGTTGAATGGGAAGGAACGGATCAAGCAAGGCCGTGCCTGCCCGGAAGGTGCTTATGATAGGTAGACGGGCGCTCTGCGTGTTTGCCAGTGATGGGCTGCAGGGAGAGAATATTATAATCTTGGTATAAACAGTGAAAAATCTGCCCATCTTGACTCTTCTCTTCTTCCTCTACCATCTGCTTCCCCCTGAGTAACATCTGGGGACGGTAGTGTTGTGCCTGTCTGTGCCTCCCTGCCTGCCTTGTATCGTCGATAGCGGGGTAAATTTTCCTTCAGGTGCATTCTCACTGATTGGACCCCTCCTTTCTCGTCTGCCCGTCTTCCCTCTCACTCGCAGCGCAGGCAACCAACCCAACTCGTTGTGCACGCCCACAATCTCAACCGCAGGTGAGTGAGGCTGTTTTATTTTTTCTTGTCCTTGCTGACTGCGTCGTGTCCCGTGTTTTTCTTCTTTTCCTTCACTTTTGCTGCCTGATCTGTCACTTTTCTCTTCCCAATTGCTGTGATAGCGGGGTCTTTTTTGCCCGTGTGTAACCAGCTTTGTGCAATGCCGAGAGAGCACATATACACGTCAACTCAACCGCCCTTCTTCCCGATCACAACCTTGTTTCTTTCCTTTTCTTTTTTGACTCAAGGAGTGCTTAAAGTGAGGCTTGGAACAGCTGTGTGTGAATAGCTGCTCATTCACTGCTCCTGCAACTCTATCTGAAAAGAAAGAACAGAGAGACCCTGCATATCTCAGTGGTGATGTCACCCAAACATGCAAATTCGCAATATGCTGTTGCGGCGGTAGTCGCCCTGCTCAGTGTATTGGCCTATTTGACTCTTTCGAGCAATGGTCCTGTATTCCAGTCACTTGGGATCCCCGGCCTTGAGTTAGTTGTCTTCTTGGTTTTGCTTCTGAGTTGCTAGCATTCTGCCTGGGCTTGGCTCGCCTAGGATTCAGCCTCACCTGGATACCCTCTCAGTAACTTGCTGAGGACTGATTTGAAATATCTCAACTGTCATACCCTCTTCAGCATTTGTCTTGCCATTATTTATACCACCTTCGCCTGCGTTCCATCTTCCTAGCTTTGGACATCTCACTGACCTTGACAGTTCTCTCTGGAGCCTTCCAGGCCTCAAACACCTCAAAATGCCGGCGGAAACATCCAAGTCGCATTTCCGCAAGATTCAGAGCTTCAAGACTGACTATGCTCCTTGCACAATCACCCAGTATGTCTCTGAGCGCAGCGGCATGCAGGTCGTGGTCGCAGACCGCAAGGGTCCCAAGATCAATGGCTATTTCACCCTAGCTACTGAGATCTTTGATGACTCGGGAGCCCCTCACACCCTTGAGCATCTCATCTTTATGGGTTCCAAGAACTACCAGTACAAGGGTCTTCTCGACAAGCTTTCATCTCGAGCCTACTCCAGCACCAATGCCTGGACGGCTACTGATCACACAGCTTACACCCTTGAGACCGCTGGTTGGGATGGCTTTGCCCAGATCCTCCCCGTGTATCTTGAACATGTCATCTTGCCTACCATCACGGACGAGGGCATTGTGACCGAGGTTTGGCATATTGATGGAGAAGGCAATGATGCTGGTGTCGTCTACTCCGAGATGCAGGCTGTACAGTTCCGAAGCTCCGAGATCATGGATCTCAAGGCTCGTCGTCTCCTCTACCCAGAGAACGTCGGTTTCCGCTACGAGACTGGCGGTATGACAGACGCTCTTCGGGTCCTCACCCCTGAGCGTATTCGACAGTTCCACCGGGACATGTACCAGCCTCGTAACTTGTGCCTGGTCATTGTTGGAGAGGTGGATCAGGACAACATGCTCGAGATTCTTGACGAGTTTGAGGAGTCTATCAAGGACGACATTCCTTCTCTCGACACTCCATTCAAGCGGTACGTTGTCTCTGACTACCTATGTGAGGAACCATCTGGCTCATTATTGATAATAGACCCTGGATCGACTCCGCCCAGCCCCCCAAGATCAACGAGTCAAAAATCGTCACTGCTGACTTCCCAGAGGAAGATGAGAGCGTTGGTGAGATTCTGGTCGGCTTCTTTGGTCCTAATTGCAACGATCTTATCACCTCGTCTGCTCTCGAGGTCCTCCTCACCTACTTCTGCGGTTCTTCTGTTTCTATCCTTGAAAACATCCTTGTTGAGCGCGAGGAGCTTGCCAGTTCTGTTTCATACTGGCTGGACCCTCGCCCTAACTCGGTCATTTGGCTTCAACCCACCGGTGTCGCTACCGAGAAGCTCGAGTTTGTCGAAAAGCGGCTGTTTGAGATTCTCAAGGAGGTTGTCTCCAAGCCTCTTGACATGGACTACATGAGAGAGTGTATCCGCCGTGAGAAGCGTCAAGTTAAGTACCATGCTGAGACATCCGAGTCCTTCTACGCCACAAACATCATCACGGATTACCTCTTTGGCAAGCGAGATGGATCTACGCTCAAGGATCTCCAGAACCTCAACGAATACGATACTCTTGAGAAGTGGACGGATCAGGAGTGGCGAGACTTTATCAGCAAGTGGATAGCTGATGCCCCTCACATCTCTATCTTGGGTAAACCCTCTGCGGAGCTGGCTCTCAAGATGAAGAAGGATGAGGAAGAGAGAATTGCCAAGCGCAAGGAAGAGCTGGGCACCGAGGGTCTGGCCAAGCTTGCCAAGCGTCTTGAGGATGCCAAGAAGAAGAACGACGAGCCCATCCCTGCTGAAGTCATTGACCGTTGGAGTGTTCCTGGCACCGAGTCTA
>NKCI01000374.1:0-21959 GCA_003946985.1 Fusarium duplospermum | reverse complement strand
TAAAAAAAGGCTATTATATTAGTATCGGGTTATAATGCTATGATATGCTGGAAATGTATTCTTTATTATAGTTGAAGTCGGGATAACCGATAGAGAAGATCATAGTTATATAAGCCGAGATTATTTGTAAGTATCTGTGTCATTGTAGGGTGAATGTTCATCCTCCTAAATCCAGTGACAGCCCAGCTGCTCCTCACCGAGCAACTGGGGCACAATGACACCGCCTACTTGCCTAGGAACACCAGATTAGCTACGTTCATGATGGCCATAAATAGCCAGATCAAAACCGCGAGAATCGCCGTGTACCACGAGTTGGTCATCTTGGTACCCTCGTGTTCAAGCTCGGCTCCCTCTCCAACTGCCCGGTTCAATGCCGTCTCATCATCCCTGTTCGCCGTGCGCCAGCGCGCTCTGCCAGTGTAAACCGTCATGTACTTATCACGGCAGGTAAAGTAGATGAGTGGTGCAGTCACAAACGGCAGGATGATGCTCAAAGCCACCTGAGACCCATTGAGTGCCGCATTCAGCCCAGAACGGCCCACGGCTCCCGCAATGATGATGCTCGGGGTGATGCTGATACTGCGGGTCACAAGGCGACGCAGCCACGGCTTGATCTTCCAGTTCAGGGCACCCTCGCTGACCATCTGGCCGGCAATGGTGCAAACAATTCCAGCCGAGACTCCCGAGAGAAGTAGTGCGAGGGCGAAAATGGTGCCTGCCGCAGGTGAGATAGACTTGGAGAGCAGATCGTGAATGCCGAAAATGTCAGCTTCTAGAGCGTCGGGGTTGTTGTAGAGCGAGGCACCGGCGACAATGAGGATGGCGGAGTTGACAAACAGCGCAAATGTGAAGAGGGAGGTGGCCAGGTCAATGATAGAAATCTTGAGGGAGTGCTTGATTGCGCTCTGAGAGGGAACATAGTAGCCTTTGTCAATACCTTCGTCAAGAACAGAGGATCCTGAGGAAAGTTGACTTGGCAAGAGGCCGCTCCGCTCATCATATTCGCGCAGGCGAGGTTGAACAATGCCTGATCCTAGATATAAGCTGTGAGGCATGACTGTCGCGCCAAGGATACCGCAAGCCTGGTAAATACTAGCCGAATATTAGAGGGGGTGTAAAGGACAAGGGCTAAAGGCTGAAGACTTACGCTTCGGACTCGATTAGTGAGCTTGATGGTAGATAACCCTTGAAGACTTCCGCCGGGGAGGTGTCACGGATCAGAGACAGCTGGATGCAGAAGCAAACGACGACGCCGAGAACTAGGCAAACGATGAACATTTCAAAGTACCGTAGGCCTCTCATGGACTCATGTGGACGATAGAAAAAGAGGATGACCATAACGTCAATGATGGAAATGGCACATCCGACCACCAAGGGTACTTGCGGGATCAGAAGGTTCAGTGCAATGGCAAATCCAATCACCTGGTTTGTCAAAACGCGTCAATGGAAGATATGAAATTGGGAATGAGTCAAGGACTTACCTCTGCTATGTCTGTGGCAATAATGGCAGCCTCGGCAAAGACATACAAGATGTAGTTGAGCCATCGAGGAAGAAACGCACGACAGGCTTCAGCGAGGTTGAGTCCGCTGACGGTACCGAGCTTGATAGCTAGACTCTGCAGAAAAATAGCAAACAAGTTGGAGAGGAGCACAATGAACAAGAGGCGGAAGCGATACGAGGCTCCTGCAGCGATGTCGGTAGAGTAATTGCCAGGATCAACTGGGAGCACACATGTAAGTGAAGTGAAGGGGAAAATGCCTGCAAAATGGCAATGTCCAACATACTGTAGGCAACCGAAATCATGAAACCAGGCCCAACGAATGAACCAACGGTAACGAGCATCTTCTTGAGACGCTGCAGCGGCGTGCCGCGGTCAGCGTCATCACCAGCCGGAGCTGGCGGGGTGTGGGCGGGTGCGGGCATCCGCAGACCGCCGTCGGGTGGCTGGCCACGGTCGATTGACCGATAGGCCAGCCGGTACGTGGCCTTGGCACGGCCGGCAGTCTCGATAGGAGCGTCGCTGGCTATCTGTCCTGGGATGTTGGAGGCGGCGTCTGCCAGTGCCGGAGAGTCATCTTGTACCACGGCCCGACTGTTGACGAGTCCATTGAAGTCCTCGTTCGTAGTGAGGTCACTGGAATTCGGATTGGGGCTCTGGTTGTAACCATTATCGCCCTTGAGGGGCTCGTCAGTGTGAGATGTCTTGTTCATGGTGTTAGTCACTTTTGGTCGACAATTGAAGCTGTTTGAACAGAAACCGATGTCTTGTGTCGCGTGGGCAACGTAGCTTTATCAACGGTAATAAGAAGGGTACCCGGATACGCCATTCCGGAGTCGGCATGTTCCATGTCCCTCGTACAACGTCCCCGCACAGCGATCCGTCGAAGCGAGCTTTCCCGAGAACGAAGCTTCTTTAACAAGGGCTTAGAATATGGACCATCTAGAACCGTGCGTTGATCACCGAGCTCAGGCACACGGTCTGATAGCCAGTGATGGTGGACGGCATGCACCCATCTGTAGAAGCGGGTGTGCTGAGTGAGCAATGCTTTGTGCAATGCCCGTGATCAATGTGATCTTATTGTCAGCTTTGTCTACGACACCAGCTGAGAAGTGCGTGGTGACGATATGGTTTCCACCACAGTTTACAGGTAACAAGCCCTAACAGATGGCGTTGACGCGGCGTATTGAAAGAGAAGACTTGATAGGCTGAAGAGGACAGAGTCTCTGCAAGGGCCCCGGAACGAACGGCACTTACGGCACCTCGACATCGTCGGGACCCATTCAATCCGTGGACGCTAGACTTTTTTGAGCTTACGAGAAGATCTCAAGTCCCGAGACGCTCACGAGCACGATTCGTCGGGTCTTTTAGGGATTTACCTACTTTACAGACCAAGACAAGCTGAAGGAAGCGGAGGTAATTCATAATCGAGCGCTAGAAAGGTTCGAGAGGGTGCTTGGCGTATTCATCCTAAGGCGCGTAATGTTGAAGCGTTTGAGCAACTTGCGATTTTGCTGAGACCCACACCGTGCGACTTGAGCGCCACGGTCCACTTCCTCGTATCCTTCCATTGGCTGACCAAGCGCTGCTCCCTGGTTGGCTAGGACAGCGTTTCGACCCGCTGAAGTTTCAGGGAACCTCCAGAGGAACTTTAGGGAATACGGATATCACGAAAATTCTTGCTTTGAGGTGCGAGATCAAGTTTCTGTGATAACCTGAAATCGTGTTGACTTAATGAAACATCTGATTCTAGATGCGATAACTCTTTATTTCTAGGAACTTTGATCTATTTATCCCTAATCTAGACACTGGCGACATGGATCACGTTCTCAAGAGAGGCCAAACTTCTACCAACCTACCCTAGCCACCTTAGAATACAATCTGGCTGGCTCTCCGACAACCTTAATCATTCATAATTGAGAACCTTGTGGACTCTATCTCAATTGGCACGTATGTACTTTGATATGCTTCAGGGGAGGGGACTCATCCTCTTCCGTGCATAAGCCTCAGCGTATCTATGGGTAACTATTGGGCCCTCTGCGGGTTTCCAGTTGCGAATTATCCTTGCTGCCCTCTTCTAATCAATGCAAGACTTTCTCAATATTTACATAGCATTTATCGAGCTTAAATACACAGGTATAGACATTTCATAGTCTCAATAAGTACGGTCAATGGCTATTGCCCTGGTGAGGGTTCTACACAGGCAAAGGGTATGGTAATCTTCTTAGAAACACCTTGTGTAAAATTGAGCTGCCGAAAGGTCCTTCACTTGAGTCTTCTTCTAGGTTCTGGTATAGCTTCATGCTATATCTGAAGCAATATCCCTTTACTGTGATCGTGACTAGGTAGTCAGGCATCAGGCCCCTGGGGAGACTCATGAGCTTCCCGCCCCAACAATCCGTCAAATACGACCATACCTACTAGAAAATACGGGATCCCGTCTGCTCTCCCAGAGTCAAGCTGGTAAGGGGCGGATTAGTAGTTAGGTCGGTGACGACTAGCGAATACCCGCTGTTGTATGTTTTATCTTTTGTCCCGCTTTTTTGCACGAAAGGAGCGAGGGTAGTTGCAGTCATATTAATCCTTAGCTGTCGTGTAGTCTTAGTTGTATGCCGGGCAGTTGGGCTATTGTGGACATGACTTGTTTCGACTTGGTATGAGAGGAGCCTCCCAGTGTTCGTTGCCACGAGCCCTCTCTTGCCGCTGGGAGGGTAATGACCAGTAGAAGCTCATTCGAGACGAAGGCCGAGGATATCAGCGTTCCCCATCTTGCATTATTCCTTGTCTCGCCTATTATCAACACCATGAGCGGAAAGCATCCCAAAAAGTGAATAACCGGGAGAGGCATTTTCTGTCTTCTATTGCACTTTCCAATATAGAGTTAAGTTAGATTTTGATTGTGCTAGATGCATGAACCATCGTGCATTCTGAAAAACACACTCTGATACTGAATACAAAGGAATGGTAGATGAGTAGGGATGAAAATCTCTCCTCGCGATGGCATTCTCTGCACAAAGCACAACCCAGATGCTGAACTATGGTTACCTACTCTTCATAATTGTGCCAAGAGGGGCTCTTGTGACCGCACAAGGGGCAGTACCTATATCCGGAAGGCATATTGCCGGGGAAAGTGCCTTGGCATGAAGGACACTTGTAATGGTTGATACTGAGGGCTGTTTTGGTGCACATGAATGGCACCAAGTCAGCTGCAAAATCATTTGTGTTCCTCAACACCTCACAAAAGTAGCTCTTGCCCAGAAGGTCATCGATATTGTTGTGACAGGTCTCGATAATAAGGTCCCGGAGTCCCCGGTCTTCCAAGGGTGAGGTAGTATAGGCAACAGTAATGGCGAGAGGGAAGTCGTCCATGGCCCAGCCGATGCCAATAGCCGCACCAAACTTCTTTTTAGCGTGTTCTTTAAGGGAACCTATGTCGTATTTATCGGCGATCTGATAGACTTGGGCCTCAAAGACCATGGACGAAGTCTCGTTGAGGTTGGTGTAGTCAAAGTTGTACATGAAGTGCAACATGGCCTCAACGACGCCAACATCGAAATCCTTGATGTTGACCACTTGTTCGGAGCTTTCCTAGAAAATGAGTTAGTATGTATAGAGGAATATCCATTAATACAATATGTCACTACCTTCCATGGGCCGTTCAGTTGTTTGGCGAAATACTTGGAGTGGGCGCATAGAATCAGTCGATGGACCTTGAAGGTTTGCCCATCGCAGGTGACAGAGAGATCCGAGAGAGTGTCTTGATTGAAATAACTATTACGGAGATGAGCCAATGCCGAGGGATCTTTGTAGCGTGTCATACCCTTTCAACGATGATCGAAAAGCCTCGAACGGTTCGGATGCCATGATGAACGGCGCGAGGGAGTTATAAAAGAAGAGAACTCTTTCTTAATGCTCAAGGTGTTTTCTTTATAAAAGAGAGAGAGAGAAGGAATGAAAGGGTCGGAAGAGTCTCCTTCAGCGTAGGTAATTCACCGTACCTAATTGCGGTTGGTCGGCCTCCCGCATATCAGGTCAAGAATAGTGACATCACCCTGAGTCATCTGTTCCGAAGAACGATCATGGGATTGATGAGATCAGAAGAGTATTTACCTGACTCCTCAGAGACGTAATGCTTGGCCTTATTATCAGCAACCCGCAGATTGATAAAAATGTGCCCATTTACCATATCCCGTGTCACTATGAAGAGAGACCTGCACGGCAAGTAAACTATGAATGTTCGTGCGAAACGAGGAAAAGGTAAATCAGTGTTAGTAGAAGGACCTGTGGGGCTCTTTAGAACTTCACCCTGCCTTCGGTGTTACTCTTAGGTACGTTAGGATGAATATGTCGGCAAGATATGAATGGGAGTTCATGTGTACTGATTAGTCTTGGATATAGATTTAAGAACTATGGCGGCATGGCCAGCATCTGTTCGCACTCTTCTCGCATGTGTCCCTACGTGAAAACAACGGAGGGCCATAAACGGACAACTATTTAGTGAAAGGCGCTAATAACAACCCAACTGGGCAGTCCGACTAGTAGGTAGTGAACAGTATGCGAGGACCGGGTTGAACACAGAGCGACGGTGAACAGATACTAACAGGTGAAAGAGGAAATAGTCCAGCATGATCTTGTATAGAATTGGCCATGAATATTTACCAGCGTTGGGATTAACTAAGTCGTATAGCTAACCAGGTTGGGCGATTCCCCGCATATTGATGTAAATAGGTTGCATTGCCAAATTAGCCAGAAGTCATCACCAACGACGTTCCACCAATCATGTCACCGCATGCCATCTCCCCCAAAGTCGATCCATCAACATGTGGTCTTTTGTCTTCCCCGCCTATGCATTCCCGGGATCATGTTCTCGATGGGGGCGGGGGCATTGTTTCCGTCCACCGAAATAGTCGGTGTCGATCTCTCGGGTTGATCGTTGCCGAGGTTTTTCGGAGGGAATGGCACCGAGTATTATATGTCTATGTTGCTTAAATGATCTTCGTTCCCGCCACGAACTGCTCGAATTACTCCCTTTCCAGTTGCGTATCTTGTTTGGTGTGCCTTTGCGACCATGTGGGCTCCAACTCTCAAATCATTTGCCCTCATTTCAGGGTTCGTGGGGTTCTCTCAGGCAAAACTGAATGCCAAAGAGAACTCTACGCACATCTCCCTCTCCAATGATCGGCTCGATGTGGTCTTGGCAAAATCGACTGGGCATATCATCGATGTCGCGCTCGATGGCCAAGACCTATTGGGTCCCCAAGACGGCAACAGGGGCAAAGGACCTTACCTGGACTGCTCTTGTATTCCCACAGGCTTTTGGACACCAGGAGGCACCGCACAGCTCCAGCTCCTCAAAGGCAAAGACTCTACTGGGGCTGACTACGCTGGTATAGTCATGAGCGACACCTACAAGGCAACAAACCAGACACTGTCGCAATATTTCTTCCTTCGAGACGGAGAGACTGGCCTACACGCCTTCTCTCGCCTCACCTACTTCAACCCAGCGACGTCGTTTCTTCGGGATCTGGGCGAGCTCCGGACCCTCTTCAGGCCCAACACCAAGCTATGGACACATTTCTCGACGAGTGATGGTAACTATGGACCCCTTCCTTCTATGACCAACACCGTCTCGGTTCAAGATGCGACTTGGTACGTAGGGGATGACAAGGATGACGCGTACGCACAAGAGTACTCGGATTACTTTACCAAGTACAGCTTGTCTGAGAGCTGGAGGAATCACGACGTTCATGGCCAATTCAGCGATGGATCGACGAGCGATGATGGGAGCACTTTCGGAGCCTGGCTTGTTCACAACACGCGGGAGACATACTACGGCGGTCCATTGCATTCCGATCTTGTTGTTGATGGTATCGTCTATAACTACATGGTCTCGGGCCACCACGGCGCTCCTATGCCCAATATTACACATGGCTTTGATCGAACATGGGGACCACAGTTTTATTACTTCAACAAGGGCGACAAGGGTACAACTCTTGTCGAGTTGAGGGCTGACGCCGCGAAATATGCCAGCTCGGAGTGGAATGTGGACTTCTACGACAGTATCGCGCACCACGTTCCCAACTACAATCCTTCGTCAAAGAGGGTTACCTTCAAGGGAAATATAAAGCTCCCGAAGGGTGCTGAGAAACCGATCATTGTGCTCTCTGAGAACAAACAGGACTTCCAACTCAATGTTTTCAACACCAAGTCACTGCAGTACTGGGCTGAGGTTGACAAATCGGGGCGCTATAGCATCCCACAAGTGGTGGAAGGAACTTACCGAGTGACCATCTACGCCGACGGAGTATTCGGTTGGTTCATTCAAGACGACGTCAAGATCTCGAGATCTCACAACAGCAAGGGCTTTACCTGGCACGAGGAGAGCGCAGGCAAGGAGATTTGGCGGATCGGCGTGCCAGACAAATCATCTGGCGAATATCTTCATGGGTATGCACCCGATACATCCAAGCCTCTTCAACCGGAACAATATCGAATCTATTGGGGCAAGTATGAGTACCAGAAGGAGTTCCCAGAGGGAGTCAACTTCCACGTGGGCAAAAGCGACGAAGCAAAGGACCTCAACTACGTTCATTGGTCATTTTTCCCATCCAAGGGCAACCATCTACTCTCGGAGCCGATTTATGACAACGTGAACAACTGGACCATCACGTTTGACTTGAACAAGAACCAGCTGCGAGCCAGAACTGCTACATTCACGGTGCAGGTTGCGGGCATGAGAAGCGCCAATGGAAACGCAAAGTGGACACCCGTGAAGGGTGGAATCAACGACTTGCCGTGGACCGTGAATGTCAACGGGGCTTACGAATCGACCTGGTTGATTCCTTACTGGCGAAGTGGCTCTTGCGCTGTTCGAAGTGCTGTTGCATGCCAGAATGTGGAACACAAGTTCGTGTTCCCGTCCTCGAAGCTTCGAGCAGGGAAGAACGAGTTTGTTTTGAGCCTGCCATTCAATGCTTCGAGTGTTGAGACGGCAGTGTTGCCTGACTCGTTATACGTTCAGTATGATGCTTTGAGACTAGAACTAAAGTAACTTAGTTGACTCGTTTGTATCTGCGCTGGCTGATGAGGTTACGTATGGATGAAAGTATTAAAGCTTGTCTTATTTCTGTTATGTCATGGATTGATTATCTATCTCTCAATGTCCCGTCCATCGTCGGTGAGAAGGCCACAATCACGTTTAAAGTCACGAAGCCATTCAGCATTGTCGGCAGGAGTTTGGTTCCATGGATCATCACTGCATAAACGTAGACACTGTTAGCGATTGTGTGGCAGCCTGAATAGGAGAATGAACAGCACTGACCGCATTCCAAGTAGGTTATCCAAGTAAATGGTGTCTATACTCACTCGTCATACCAAATCCAACGTGCCTGATATTTCAACTCCTCGTCAGTCGGTACGTGACTACTGGGGTTATTGGACGACATGGTGGTCATCACAAATCGGGAGAGATCTCTTGCAAGACGCCTGTAGCTGTTGCTGTCGTTGTTGAAGGGCGTTCCGCTGGATAGAGTATTTCCACGGAGAGAATCTTGAGTTGTAGAGAGTGGTCTCACACGATGAGTGGTCGAGTTGTCACTGCCCCTGTTGTGTTTTGGACCCAGAAGCGCTGAGGGAGAGGCACCTGGCGCCTTTGTAGATGAAGCGGGGGCCCCTAAATGGTCCAAAGTTTGTAGTAGATCAGTTAAACCCCCTTGAAGCTGCCCAGAATCGGGCTCAGAGTGGACCGGCGTGAAACCTAGCTGAGGATTATCATCATCCGTGCTCTCGACAGGAAAATGCCGTCCTCGATCACGCAAGGGGGCAAGCCACTTGTTTGACGTCCAAACAAGTCTCGTTAAGAATGCAGTGAAAGGTTGAGACGAGTTGTGCGAGCCAGATTCGATACGATCAAGAAGATTAGCCGCCTCTTTCTGCAATTCATAGTCTGTCATCGGAAGGCCTATCATGTTATGAATCACAACTAGTCGACATAGTTGAGATTCTAGCTCGCAACCCTCAAAGATGTCACTTTTGCCATTGATTTTGAGTTGGCTCATGCGTGACTTGTTGATCTGGCCCATGGGGCGCAACCGGGCCTGTTGGACAATTTCGGTTGAACTGGTGAAGATGTCTCGAAGCCACGACGGCGCGGGTGCGGTAGAATGGTCAGAGGCGACGTCTGCACCGATAATAATGGAACATCCCTCGCACTGGAGTTCATGATCTGAAGGCAAACGGCCGTGTGCATCTAGGTGGCCATACATATAATACTCAAGCTCTAGTTTGATGAGCTCATATGCACTGGTTGGTGTACCGGCCGGTCCTTGCGCGACAGAGAAGGGAAGAGGCGAGGTTTGCTCATCATGAATTAGGTCTATTGGTTAGTCGCGAGAATCGTCGTGTCAAACAGCTACTCACAAGGTGGTATAGCATTCTCGATCATTTCGTTCACATCATGGTCAAATCCCCAATCACCCTTCCAATCCGCCATTGTGCTGTCACTTTTAAAGTGATCGGCGAGATGGTCAACTCGTATGGCCCAAGATGATAGAGCCTCTCCGCAGAAGCCGCATCGAGATCTGATCTCGGCGTTGTCGGTTTTCCACGAGTCCATGGGCCACTCCATGTACTTGGCGCCATGTACCAACTTCAAGTGCTGGTGTAGGTGGTCCTTTCGATAGAAAGTGCGTTCTTCAAGCGGACGTTCTATGCATGAAGCATAACTGTGAGAATTCAAATGCGACTCGTCCGGGTCGGCTTGTCCGCAGTAGATACACGATATGCCCTGGTCGGGATGCATGGCAGTGGCCCCGTTTGGAGAGCAAACCCATCTCTCGAGTGATATATGCAGTGACTTTTCGTGTCGAGTCCAGTTATGCTTCGTTTTGAACGTCTCTGGACAAAACGTACACTGGTACTTGTGATAAGTGTGGAATAGGCTTGGCCGGACGTAGCCTTCTCGCTTGGGCGCCCTTCGCCGTCTCCTCCGACCAGCATGTCGCGCAAGGATCCTGAGAGAGCCTCCAGAGCTGTAGGAATGGGCTGAGGTGCAAGACTCAGACCCCCGACTTGAATGAGAATTGCCTGCGCTGCTGACTGACGAGGCGTTATCTGAAGATCTGCCGCGTGTTGGTGAGAAGGGTCCAAATTTAGGCGAGGCCGCCACGGCGCGAGAGATGCTGGCGACTGTAGCGGGTTCGCATTCAGGTGGCGAGTTTTGCCAGCGCTGGAGGGGGCTCATTTGTTCACAAGGCATAGGCGTCGGGGGTCGTCGGGGAATATTGATAGTATTGGACTCGGTGGATGTTGATTGAGCAGCACCACGGACACATGAGGATTGAGTCCGCGAAGAAGTAGGCTTAGAGCGTCGTCTAGCGTTCACGAGCCAGTTTGTTACTTGCTGCCGGCTGAGACCCGTTTGACTCTGGAGCTTCTCGAGATCTTCAGCGGTGGCATAAGGATGATGTTGGTGGGCTGCGAACCAGTTTCTCAATACCTTTGCCACCCGAATGGAAAATCGACGTCCAACTTTTAGCGGTATATTGACACCCGGAGTTTGCAATCGGTCCAAGGGTGTGGTGCTCGCAGAAGGCTCACCAGCTGCATTGGTGGCTGGGGCCGAGGGACTCGGAATCTCTGAGTGAGCGGGGGACAGAAACAGGTCTGTAGTGGCCCAGGTAGAATCAGTTTCCTCAACTTGACCCTGATCCTCATCCTGCATCCAGGTAAAGAAATCATCCTCCTGGAAGTTGAGGTCGTAGTCGAGATCCTGGGCAAACTGGGCAGCGGAGGGAAGCTCTTCCGTGTCGCTCCCAGATGGGATCCCGATCATGTCTTGCGGCGTTATCTGGACAATTTGGATCACGATTCTCTTCTGTCTGTAAATTTTATGTGTGACCGTAAGTGAAAAAGAGATACATGTATGCAAAGTGAGTGGTGTCAAATCTTTGCTGGAGATGTTGAGAGGGGCACCTTGTCACCGAAGGGAGCAATCCGACCCACTCACACTGACACAGTGTGTGGGCCGTGAAAGACGGGAGCTTGACTCAGTTGAGACCCTTTTGGCTGAATGTCCGCCGCCTGCAATGTTGTTTCTCCTTCCAAGCCTTCTGCAAAACAGTTACTGCCTATGCTCCAATGCTCCAATCCCTATGTAACCGCTCTCTCACGCACGTCTAGGATAATTCTCTATACGAGGCCTTATACTCTACCCTTCCCGACGTGAATGTCGACATCATCCAAGATAGTCTCATTTCGTTTCCCGGCCGCCACTCGAGCCCTCTTCAGCCGACGAGTAGCCACATCGACCCGCCAAGTAGCCGACCATGTCACAACATTCATTATAATTGCAGCTCCTATGAAACCCATAGCTATCCCAAATGATGTCGTATAGCGAGGCGCAAACCTAGAGTTGAACAATTGAGATCCCACAGCGCCACCGATCTGTCCGTAACTGTTAGCAAAGGCGATGGCAAATGCTGACCCTGTGGCTCCATCTGTGGTTTGGACTCGCCAAGGCCACATCATTGTGTACCTAAAACTGTAAGCGTGGTCCAAAAAGGTCATGGATGATAGGGTGCTTGCTTACCAGGCTATGGAGAAACCTCCCGCAATGACGGTAGCAGCATACACTCCCCCAGTATTGGGGAACGTGTACAAAACAACATAGCATGCTTCAATGATGATCATGAAAGTCAATGGGATTGCAGGCAGAGGGATATATCCGGTATTCGCTACCCATCCGAAAACAATGGTCAAGACGCAAGCAAAGATGGCAGGAGGAATATTGAGGAGCTGAGCCTGAGCGATCGTCCTAAAAGTTGAGGTTAGATCAGATATAGTAACGTGATGCTAGGAGAAACATACGTAAAGCCTAAATTTGCGATCACAGTGGGTTGGTAAAATTGCAAACCAGTTGTTCCAATGGTGTAAAAGGCCCAACAGAGCAGGAAGAGCCAGAGCTTGGGGTCTTTAAGGGTTTGCCAAAACTCCTTCCAATCAAAGTCCTTCTCGGCTGCTCGGGGGGCATTGATAGGAAGCCTAGCTTGAATAAAGTCCTTCTCTGCTTGGGACATCCACCGGGCGGTGTCGGGAACTTGGGTTGTTAGCATCTGTATAACTCCTGGTTCGGTTGCCGGGGGTGTACAAACAATCTGGCAGAACAAGGTACACGATGATACCGAGGATGATCGTGAAGACTCCCTCAGTTAAAATGAGCCTTTTGCGTGTCGCCACAGTTAGTCGGCGTGTTGAGTCATCTTCAGGTCGTTGTCACCACTCACCACTTCCATCCGGATAGCCCTCGAGCATAAACGCCATCAAAGGCGAAGGAGAGAACTCCACTTATGACGGCACTGAAGTTGCCAAGCAATGTCACTAGCACTATTCGAGACGCCATCTCATCTGGTCTATACCAGTAGCACAGCTGTAAGAGGATGCCTGGCCAGAGACCAGCCTCGAAAAGGCCTAGGAACGCGCGAACGGTGTACAGTCCTCCAGCGTTCGTGACAGCAGCATGACAACAAAGAACAATGCCCCAGGATATCTGCTTTTGTCAGCCAGCCTTCGTCCACCGAGGCTTTGGTGGACACTCACCATGATTCGAGCTTGCCATACCGATGGCTTTAGGTACTTGACGAGGAGATTTGAAGGTGTCTCTGCGAGTATGTATGGAATCTTTGATGATTATTAATGCGCCTCTGTTACAACGGGAAAGGGACTAACGTACATAATATGCCGCAGTCACAAAGTTGTACTGATCAGCGGTAACTTGAAGCTCGATCATGATATTTTGAGGAGTTCCTCGGTCCATAATTCTAGCATTGGAAACCTAAGGCGATTGTAAGCAAGGAAACTTATGTTTTGGGGGTATTGTCACACACATTAGAAGCATCGATGGTCTTCACCATGTACATGATAGCCAGCAGAGGGATAAGATGCCAGTCAATCCTTCTTAGCAGCTTCTTTTCCTCTGTGCTACTCAAGGCAGCCCTAGCTCTCATGAGAGAGTCATCGTAGCCGATGATTTCACCTCGTACGTCATCAGAACTTGAGAGCGGGTCACCTCGCGCGACCACCTTGAAGTGCTGCTCTCGGGATGCTTCCTTGGTAGGTGAGGACTTGGATGCCACTGCTGATTTCTCATTCGATACTTCACGGTCAAGATCGATTTCCAGCTCGAGTCCGAAAGGAGGAGGTCGTGGAGAGGCCATAGTTGCTTGGTTTTTGGCAAGGGAATCACGACTGCCAAGGTCAAAGACATTGTGCGGGATCACCGAGACAGATATAAGAGACGATCATCCTCCCACTTGTCGTACAATCGGCATCGTTTATCCGGATCGTCATTGTAGGGGGCCGATGGCGAAAAAGAGGGGTTTTGTGTTACTCGTGAGGGTTCACTGCAACCATCATCACCCAAATCAGACTATACCAGCATGTTCGGGAACTCAATCTAACCCGAGCTCTCCATAGATAAGGGGTTCTTGGCACTGGAGATGGACTGCTATTCCCGGGGTGGTGGAGAATGCGCCTTTATCTACGGCTCCCCCCGCGTGTTAGTGCATTCCGAAATAATGCACATCAATGATGACATTCACAAACGAGGGGTTGGTCTTGTTCATTGGCCTCTGAGTCTTTCTGCTTAAAAATCAAACGACCAGTAACGGCATTAACTCTCAGACGGTGATAAATATCATCCCTGTTTAGTTGTAACCTATCCTTAACGCAGACCAAGCCGAGCCCAAGGTCGTCGTCTTTCTATCATCGAGTTCTCAACATGAGGCCTATCTTTCTTACCGCCACCCTCGCGCAGGCATGTACTGCCATTGGGGGCACTCAACGTCCCCTAAATGGTCTACATTTTACGCTAGACTCCTCGTCACGACTGATTGACCTGCATAAATCCCTAGTCGAAAGACCCTCGATCACAGGGTCCGAACGGAATGTTACTGAGTTCTTGACAGCTTATCTCCAGGATTCCGGTTTCACAGTTGAGACTCAACCTCTTGGAAACAACCAAGAAAACATCCTTGCCTACTTCAACAGCTCGAGACAAACCCGAGTCCTTGTCACCTCGCACTTGGATACCGTGCCTCCATACTGGCCCTATGAGAGACACGGCGATGTGATACGGGGACGAGGAACGGTTGATGCCAAAGGCAGTGTGGCGGCTCAGGTCATTGCTGTTGAAACGCTCTTCAGGGATGACAAAATCACTGAGGGTGACGTGGCCTTGCTCTTTGTGGTTGGAGAGGAAAAGGGAGGCCCTGGAATGCGGGATGCAAACAATCTCAGCCTCTCGTGGGAGACGGTCATATTTGGAGAGCCGACGGAGCTGAAGCTGGCTCGTGGACACAAGGGAGGACTTGGCTTTACTGTCAAAGCCAACGGCAAGGCTGGTCACTCGGGGTATCCTGAAACAGGATCGAATGCCATCGACAGCCTCGTTCGTGGACTTGGCTCCCTTCAACGTCTCGAGTTACCTTGGAGCAAAGAGTTTGGAAACAGCACAATTAACATTGGCAAAATTGAGGGAGGTGTTGCTGGCAACGTGATCCCCGCCAGTGCTTCTGCCATCGGCGGAGTAAGAGTGGCGGCTGGCACTCCGGACGAGGTACGAGACTTGATCCGGCGCGCTGTATTGGAGAGTGACTCGAACCTCAATGTCGAATTCTCTACATATGGCATTGGACCCGTGCCAATCGATCACGATGTTGACGGTATGTGCATGACGAGCCACTCAAGGGAGTCAGGCTAACACGGTATCAGGTTTTGAGACAATAATACTTAACTACGGAACCGACATTCCAAATCTGAATGGTAGTCACAAGCGGTATCTTTATGGGCCTGGAACTATTCTGAACGCTCATTCAGCTCATGAGTTCCTGACTGTTTCGGATCTTGAAGAGGCAGTCCAGGGGTACCGGATTATCATTGCTCATGCACTCAGTGGAGATTCTCATTAAGACTGGTTGGATCAACGTTATCGGTGGTACAGATGGTATGTCACTGTGTTTGCATCGGGATATGATGCTATGATGTGCTGGAAATGTGTTCTTTATCATCGTTGAAGTCGGGATAACCGATAGAGAAGATCGTGGTCGGATATGGCCACTTCATTACTTGCATCCTCCTCAGTAACACAGACCTTGAGAATCAAAAGAATATCTTTTCTGGGCAGTACGGAATTTTTGATCAGCATTACGCAACATCAAGGTACGTAATCCCGGAGACAGGATCAATGTTATGCGTCGTCCACATACTTAAGATCCCGACAAAGCCAAACGGTTGATCCTCCACCATACCCAAGTTTCGCTACCGCCTGATATCGAGACTCAAAAACCTCTCCAAGACGCACGGGGTAGGTTTTTTGGGCATTGTACCCCGGGAGCGTCTCTTCCAGCTTCTTACCTATCCACGGGAATGCTCTTGAAGCCCGTGGTTGGAAATGTTCTGGCATGGGCAGACATTGTCCGCGCAGGCTGAAAATAGGGTGGTAAATAGGGTTTCCTAACGGAAGCCGGACGGTTGAGATAAGCGACGCGATAAAACAATTTGTACTTCGCGCACCCAAGAATCGTGAACATGTCGAATTCATCGTGAGATGTGGAACTGGGGATTGTATCGCCAAGTCAGTGTGTTATGCTATTTACCCATGAAAAATCTTTGGTCCGAGCATGCAAGTTCGTCTACCCAATTATCATAGTTATCTGTGATGACTCTGTTGGTTTGCCTTAATTTATCTGATACCAACCGCTCGGCGAGCCGACTCACTGCAGCTTTTGACTTGGAGCCAATTTCCTGTCGAAATGGAACCATGATTCCCCAAGAAGGCTTGCCCGGCAAGTTTCCAGGTTTCTAGCTACCTAATGGATGGGACCGTTCTACTAACCTGTCAAAGACGACACAAGTTCACACAACCCACGGCAAATCCAGCATCTTTATGTGTTTGTATGTATATTTCCAATAAGAGCCATGCTAAGGGATAAATAAATGACTCCCTAAGAGTACTCGTCAAACTCTTCCCTTTGATATAGGCGATCGATCCAATCACACAGTGGGACCTGCAATCAAAGAGGAAATAGGTGTTAGGCATGCCAGCTTCATTCATCAAGATCCCTGGAAGTGCAATATGCGTGGTTTAACTTATTGTAAAACTCTGAAGCCTGAGTAATTATCCCCTGTGCTCATTCCTCTCAGAAATCAACTTTCAGTGATTTATATCAACTTTTCTACACCGGGGTTTCCAACTTGTTCTCGCAGTCCCAGCACCTCCGGTCCCTCCAGACCCATTCTAGAGAATAAGAAATGTGTGCTCAGGATAGTCTGACTCCAGGTTATGACTATAAGAGCCGTTAGGAAGTCTGTTTGATACAAAGTAACCAATGCGGTGGAAGATTCCAGTCTGGTGGGGTGGTTGATAGAGTATTATCCCTTGGACAGTGAATCCTTTTGCAATGGGCAAAAAGAATACCGAGCCTCGGGCATCTCTTAAACGCTCTGTTCGTCTCAACGCCCCCTCGGTCGATTCTTTACGGTAGTTATTGGTGTTGATATTGTCCAAGTAAGAAACCAGCGGCCCTTCTTCATCTCCTTCGTCCAACATCATGTAGGGTCCCTCGATGTCTTCATCAAACGTATCGTCGTCAAAATATCGCAGCCTTCTTCTAGATGGCATCTCCACTTTTCTAGATCCAAGGAGATGACCTCGTAACTTGATGGCACCGCCTTTGACGAGACCGGTGATGTGTCGTTCGTCGGAATAGCCCAACCATACGTCTTCAACAGAGACGCACGGCTTCTTGCCCCAGTCCTCCTCTGCAACATATCCAAGTCCAACACACAGTTCAAATGGACCATCGACTGAAGCCCAAGTCCATGAAGGGGCTTTGTATCTAGATGATCGAGAAGTTCTTGAGTTGGCCACATACCAACACAGGGTAATCGGCAAGTGGCACCGCCATAGACCAGCGAGATACTCATGCACAATACCGTGTGAGCTGCCAAACGCTTGTGCAATTCCAGAAAAGGCAATAAGCCTGTCTGACTCCTCTGTGAGTCGAGTTTCGACATAGTGCTCGACTCGACTCCTCCATGCACTAGCCCAGTCTTGCTCAGTATTTAACTGGCCCATGTCATCTTTCATCCACTCTGGTTGCAGATCCGGACGATTGATTCGCATGCTCTCCTCGTCTTTGTACTCCTGTGGAAGAGCCTCACAGGCTGCGTTCTGTCGACAATGCCACCAGAGTTGACGACGGGCAAGGATGAGGGACCGAGGGGAGAGGTACCACTCCTGGAAGACCCAGGAGCGCTCTCTGAGAGGACAATGCAGGATGTCGTCACGGAAGATATCTTCGTAGATCAAAGAAAACTTCTGACTGCTTTCCCCATCCCAGGCGCTGTTGACTTGTAGGGGTGGTATCAAAGAAACATCTCTTGCTGCAAGGCTCTCTTCTGAGTTGTCAGCCGCTGCAGCTGAGCAGAGGTTCAGGATAGCATTTCCGTAGACCAACTTCATCCTTAGAGCTTCATGTTGCCAATCCTCTGTGGAGTCCTGAATGATACAGAGCGAGTCTATCCACATAAAGTGAAGATTCAGAAGCAAACAGAGGGAAATGGCTTCTTGATAACTCCTGGGAAGACTTTCTACTTGGATTCCTTGGCGGAGTTGGTCCAGATTGCTGCTATCTAGCTTCAACGTTGTCTTCTTTCCCCAACAATGAGAGAAAGCAACGTATTGGTCAGTAGGCGTCTCAGCCGGGATTACAAGCCTTGCTAGCTTGGAGTCGACAATCTGGATCAACCTCGTCGGGCGAAAGGTTGGATCGGTGGGTTTACAAAGGGAATGGTTCTCGCCACATTCCTCAATCCATGTCGCTACTAGCTTGAGCGTGGCAGAGTCAAGATGGTCGTGAGCGGGCTTGTAAGGGAAAAGCAAGTTATTACAGTCTGAAGTTATAAATTAGACGATGGGCCTCATTAGGTGTCTGTAGTGCGCGACGCGACGTACCCAAGCCACGCAAAGCGCGGAATCTCCAAGAGACCCTAGACTTTCGTGCATCTTCGGCCATACAAAGTGTCTTAAATTCTCGGCGAAGGTCAAAGGTTATCTCGTATTCGAAACATGCATTGTGTTGTTACGCGTATTTCGATACCCAACTATTGCTATTGACGATGGTTCGGCAAATATAACAGCCAAGCTTCGCGGCAGCGACAAGGCGACCATGGTTCAGATGAATTCTTGGCTTTAGATATTCTGGACGGGTTCCTTTGAACATGTTGTCACATGCAGAACATAGTTTCGAGGGCGCGAGAGCCAAAGGTTGTAGAGGGTCTGGCATGTGGGACATAGTACTTGTGGTCGAGATGTTTCATGGCAAATGATAGGTGAAAATGAGAAAGAAAGAGGAAAGAACAGGGAATTGATTCTGGGAGATCTGTTTAACGTCAGAGCTGAGCCTGGCGCAGAGAGTATGGGCCCATGTCTGCACCTCCTGAGCTGTGGCAGTGCATGCAAGTTAACTCCAATCAATATTCACTACCGAAATACCGTCCAGGCAGTGCAAGGCAGATTTAATAACGTATGATAGGCATGTACGTTGAGGAGTCAAAATAACAGCCTAAATGCCCGCTCATTCTAAAAGAGCTTCTATGAGGATCGCAGAGACTTGTCTAGGAGGAGTTCGAATTATCAACACACGACCATGCCTTGGAACCCCCTGATTCCCGATTGATCTCAATAATGCCGACAATAGAGCCATAGGTGCCAGCAATCATGAGAAACGTCCCGGAAACTATAACAAAGACGCTCCAGACCACCATAAGACACCACCTCGGTGTCGGGTTATATCGGCCTTTAGACCAATTATCATATAGCCACATACAACCGTAGGGTTGAAATGACATTAAGGTCCCAAAAAGAGCGCCGATAAGAGAGACCAAGCCGCCAAACACAGGGATACCGCTGGCGATGAGATAAGCGACGACAGTCACACCTGCGGTGCAACCGAGCCAGGTTCCCCAGTGGATGACTGTGTTGGAGGTAAGATGATTCGAGCCTCGAAGAATGCGAACGAAGAGGAATTTGCTCGGAAACTAATTAGCAGTTAGAAAGTAAAATTGCAGGGACGAGGTCTTTCAATGGCAGAACGTACATGGAGGACGACAATCGTGCTCACGATTAGCCCCGGAAGGCCAATACCATATGACACCTTCTTGACAATGACACCAGCAGAACCGAGGGCAGGTGATGCGACGTAGGAGCCGCAGTAGTAATACACCACGCACCCGACCGTGATGTACATAGCAGTGACGAAGGACTGGCATATAAGCAATGATCGAGTGTACTTCGAAGGGTCACGCATCTCCGCTGCAATTGGAAAGAAACCGGGTGTGCCAGAGAAGGAGAAGACAATGGCAGAGCATGCGGATATAGCTTTTGTGAAAGACGGGCTTCCAAAGAGCTTGTAATCGGAAACCCAGATACCACCAGGGGGCGCGTCTGATGGGCGATCTTGAATGCCCACGGCGATTGTGACCATCATGACTGTGTGAAAGTAGAAGCATCAGCATCGTATATTGCCCGAGAACCATCAAGGAACGTACCGGCAATAAAAACACTGGCAAGCCCAGTCCACGCAACCCAAGTTATCTTTCCCAGCGTTCGAATACTCGCGAGACCGAAGGAAACGATGGCAGCCACGGCGACAAAGACCGCTGTGCATGTCCCATGCGCTGAAATGGCGTTCAGCCCGATGGAAGAGCTGACCATTCCAGAGCCGGCACAAAAGATCCAGTCTACGGAACATCAGTCAGTTTTGTGTCCCCTAGCCCACCTCGAGGTCCACTCACAGATACAAATGCCAACGGCAAAGAACTCGCGACCGATAGGGCCAAACATCAAACCTCCAGCATCATCAATACCGTAAACATCACGGTGTTTGAGCTTGAAGCAGCCGATCATGTAGTTTGACCAGGTCGTAATGGCAGAAATTGTACATATGCAGATGACTCCTGGGATTAGACCAAGGGTGTTGAGAACATCTGGGATGGAGAGGACGCCGAGGCCGAATTGGGTCTTCATCATTAGAGCGACAGTACCTAGCCAGCCAACCTGGAACCATTAGAACGTTGCCTCTGCATGGGCGGTATGTCTTACATCGCGGTAATTTGGCCCTTCTTCTGTGATATCACCAAATACGGCATCGTGCTCGATGGTGTGGTCATCGCCGTGTAGTGTCTTGGGCGGCATATCTTGGGGCTGATCGCTCTCTTCGTTGATCTTGGACATGTTGAAGGATGTTTGCCGACGAGGCCAGAAAGATTTTATGAACTGCAGTGCAAGAACCCAAGTTGAATCAGGATGAGTGGACCTTTTCAACTAATTTATTCACCTCGGCCTACTTCGTAGTTAGTCAAGAGGGGCGGGTAATATTCTTGGGCATCGACCCTAACCCCTGGTTGAAGCCAAGTCAGACTCGACCCAGTTCGGAGTCATGTACAATCGTCGCTGTCATTTGAAGAGGCAAATACTAGTCCAAGTACTGGTCCGAGGGTCACACCACGGCCTGTCCGGGACCCCTGGGCATGAGGAACAACGCTATACCCAGCAACAATAGGCCAAGCATTGACGTCACTCTGTATCAACCTGGCCCCGCCGTCAGCAGTCTCGGGATCAATGGGAGAGGGAAAATGGGCATGTCTCCGCGATACCGGAAGCGGGACCGATAGTGTGTCTTGACCGAGGCCGGCATAGATAAAGTGGTAGAGTCACGATACATGGTTGTGTTGTCGGAGAGAACATGTTTCTATCGGGGGTTAAATCAGGCCTATCGACAAGATGTGAAAGGTTCAGAAAGGGTTTCATAGGCCTGCTACATCATCATGTACTGACGCAAAAAATCCCCTCTCTACTCAACAAACCCGGACAATGACTCCGAGTATCCCCACCTGTTATTGTCCACGCACCTCTACTCCGCTCTCCCCGGATGGAGTACGACTGCTATCCCAAACATGCCCCTCACCCCATGGGGAAGTTTCCTGGACCTGTATTTGTACCCCGGCGTATCCTCATTCTATTACGTACCAGCATCTCGGGGAACGGAGCCGCTTCCAAGCGAGCCCGCTCAGGCAACATTGTTTCCTCCTCACCGGCAATACCTGGATGTCACTGTATCAAGCAAGGGCATTGTGTTGAGTCCCAGATAAGCAGGTGATTCAGCACTCTCTGTGGGCATCTCCGACACTTAACCAAGTCGATTAAACTGAGGAAGCCTCGGCATTATGAGTTGACCTACTCCTACTGACAAAACATTATAGCATTACAGATGAACTCGAAGGGCCATGTTACTCCCTCGCCAGAACCTATTCAATCCCTCTTCCGAATCTCCAAGAACGGGGTCATATGGATACCTTGTCTATTTCAGGCATCAGTGATGTGAGACCCAAGTTTTGGGCGTT